>CM060402.1:192141894-192446894 GCA_030545235.1 Helianthus tuberosus
TTCTTCATCTCTAACCGTCACTGGATTGTCAGGTATATCAAGATCCCTAAAATGTTTTCATTAGATATTAAAAGAACTGATTAACATGTGGTATCAGAGCAATGTTACTCAGTTCTTTAATTCCCTTATGATTATGATCTGGAATTGAATAATTATATATAATAATAAAAATTTCGAATATGTTAAATGTAATGTCAGTTCTAATGCTTTTGTCTTTTGCATGAAATTAGCATCCTACGAACAAACAGTTTTAGTCCTTTTAAAATTAATTTAATTTTTTATGACGGCACAAATATGATGCCAATTTTGTTGTTGGTTTGTCATAGTTCCATCACAAATTAATTAGATTTGTAACTTTTGGAATGAGATCAAATACAAATACTTAAGTTTGTAAGAACCATAAGAATCAACACATAATTGACAAGTGTCCATCAATAAAAAATTAGTTTAGAGGTAATTTAGACCTTTTGACCATATTTATTTATAACTAATTAAAAATAATTACAAAAAATATAATCAGCACAACACTATATAATTAGCATAACATTCTTAATCGTTCTTCATTATCAGCACATCGTCCTCAATCGTTCTCCATTATCAATATAAACGACATTAGCACAACATCCTTAATCATTCTCCATTATCAGCACACCAGATGTGCTGATTATATCTACTTTTGGTGTTTGTTTGTATTATTTTGTAATTAACACATAATCCGCACGTTATCAGCACAATTATAAAACACCTTTTGTTAACTTTTTTAAAAATCACTTTTATAAATACAAAAAAAAAAATATAGCAATATGGTACTCATATTAAAGATAAAAAAATACTTGATTTTATGGTATATATTTTTTTTTTAAATAATGAAGTATATAAAAGTTATTTTAGTTTAAAAAACCTTTGTGGAATTTGTATTTAATGGAAAATGGTCAAATGACTAGCAATTTTACAAAATTACCCCTAATTTGTTAGTAGTAATTTTTAATTATAAGGGTTTTATTTATAATCAATATCAACCCTTGATTTAAATATCAATGGTTCAGATATGTTCTTACGGTTCTTATAATTAGCACTGTTTGTACAGCATCTCAACCCTGTAACTTTATGCTTTTTGTCCGTTGGTTTTTTTTTTTTTTTTTTGAATTCTAAAGCCACCATTAATTCAATGGATTCTTTATGAATTATACTTATTTGAAGATTTCTTTATAATCTAAATTAATTTTAAATTGAAATAAGTGGCTAGAGTGGATTAATTTGTTTCCATTGAATGGTTATTTCAAACCTTTAGTTAATTATTATGTTGAAATTAGCTTGTTTTATTTATGACTATTGCCATTAATGTTTCATATGATATCACCTAATTTTGTGATAGATTAGATTTTGATTATGTTTCCTAAAGTTATGTAACTTTATCTTCAAGTTTCGTATAAATATTATTTTATTTTTATAAACGAATAATTAACTTGGATAAACCTAACTTTTAGATAATCATTCAACTAATTTTTTTGATTGATTTAAAATTTGCTTTACTAAAATAACAATTTTTTCAAGTTCTCACTTCTGCCCAAAGGTGATGTGTTTACTTGTGGCGTTATTTAGTGAACTTACGCATAGTCACTTAGGTGTATATCCTTATTATATGAACACGCATAGTGTAGCACTTGCCTTATTACATTTGTTCATATGATATACACATGACTTCTGCCTAAGATGCATGAGTGTTTCATTTTCTGCCCAAAGGTGATGTGTTACACTCATGTCTCGCAAACTTTGACTTGTGCCTAAAATTATGGTGTTTCAACTTCTGCCCAAAGGTGATGTGTTACACCTAATCTGCACAGTCTGACTGTTCATGATACTTGTATGATTGGCCATAGCCAAAGAGAAAACCGTCATTCAAGTAGAACCTTATTTAAAATTGGTGTGTGTAATTAACATTATCACAGCTTCCTTAGTATAATGGTCTTGATTTCCGCATGCCTTAGTTTTAGGTTACCCATAAGTCACTCTAGCTTCTTCCTTTGCATTGTATCTTATTCTTCTCATTTTAATCCACTATCAGCTCCTACTATGGCTATTGATACTTTGACTGGTGCGAACTATGCTTCGTGGAAGGATTCTCTTGACCTTACTCTCGCACTCATGGAGTTTGACTGTGCGCTAACTGAAAACGCTCTTCCTGCTCTTACTGATAAGAGTACTGAAGCAGAAAAACTATTCCATCAAAAGTGGGAGAGAGCTAATCGCTTGTCACTTATCTTCATGAAAAACTCGATAAGTCCTGCTATCAGGGGAGCCATTCCTAACGCTGCTACAGCTAAGGAATATCTGACTAATGCGGAGGCTCAATTCCAAGGGACGTCTAAGGCGCAAGCCAGCACCCTCATTCTGAAACTGGTGACTACAAAGTATGATGGGATCAGCGGTATTCGTGAGCACATCCTGAAAATGAATGACATGGCCCAAAAGCTCAAGGGATTAAGCATGGAGATTAGTAATGGCTTTTTGGTGCATTTTATCATGACGTCTCTGCCCGCATCTTATGAAGCATTCAAAGTCAACTATAACCTTCAGAAGGACCAATGGAAGATGAACGAGTTGATTGCCATGTGCGTGCAAGAAGAAGAACGTCTGAAACTAGAGAAAGCCGATGTTGCTTACATGATGACTGCTGACTCGAAGAAAAGGAAGGGGAACTACAATAAGAAGCCTAATGTAAAGGTCCAAAAGCGGGATGCAGGTGCAAGTGCTTCTGGATCTAATGACTCCAAAGGGAAGATTCACTGCAAGTTCTGCCGTAAGGTGGGACATAAGCAGAAGGACTGCCCGGACTTTAAGGAGTGGCTAGCCAAGAAAGGTGATAATCTTTTCGTGATACTTGAGTCCTTTAATTTAAATGTTCCATCTAATTCTTGGTGGTTTGATTCTGGTTCTATGGTTCATGTAACCAATTCCTTACAGTGATTCCATACAATCCGGAAGCTGGAAAGAAACCAAAGAACGCTTAAGATGGGAAATGGAAAGCCGTTAGTAGCCGAGGCCGTGGGAACATTAGATTTAGTTATGAAAACTGGTTTAACTATTAGACTTTATGATACCTTATATATTCCTGAGATTACTCGGAATCTTGTATCAGGACCAAAGTTAGACGTAGACGGTTTTCTTGTTTCTCATGGTCATGGTAAACTTACTATTAGTTTTAATTCTCAAATATTTGGTTATGGCTTCTTGGATGGTGGTCTCTATCGATTAGAATTAGATGATGATTTTTCCAAGTCTTTGTTATCATATAATATTAATGAGAACTTAACAAAGAGAAAACGCAAACGAGACTTAGAAACCTCATCCATGTTGTGGCATCAACGTTTAGGCCACATTTCACGAGAATGCTTAACTCGACTCGTGAAGGATGAAGTCTTACCACCTCTCGATTTCAATGATTTTGGAACATGTGTCAAATGCCTTAAAGGTAAAATGACATCAGCGAATAAGAAAGGTGCCACTAGGAGCTCTAATTTATTAGAACTCATTCATACTGATATTAGCGGCCCTTATAACATCGCTGGCATAACTAGACACACTTCATTTATCACGTTTATTGATGATTATTCACGTTATATGCACCTGTATCTCATTAAAGAAAAATCTGAATCTCTCACAACTTTTAAAGACTATAAAGCTGAAGTTGAAAAACAATTAGATCGTCAAATAAAAGTTGTTAGATCAGATAGAGGAGGCGAATATTATGGTCGACATACTGACGTGGTTCAGGCTCCTGGTCCATTTTATGAGTTTTGTAAGGGCCAGGGGATCGTGAACCAATATACTATGCCCGATACTGTCACACCCCCAAAATCCACCTGCGGAGTACTACCGCTTGGAGGCGTGACTGACCAGGATCCAGCCACCAATCATATTGAACAGGCATATAAGTAGTTATAAAAATCCAACCAATACAATTGGTGTTCAAACAAAACATAGTTAAGTTGCAAGCGGAAGCATAAGTCTTAAATCAAAACATAAATTTAATTGTTTCAAAGTTTAACATGGCACACAGTCGTCCATGTCCCACAACGATCCTCCTCCATGCAAGCTCCAGCTAAGAACCTAAGGGCCTGCAAAGCATGTAGTAACGAGTCAACAACAAGTTGAGTGAGTTCACGGTTGGGTGTTCGTTTTAAGTTGTTTCGAAAACAGTTTCCTTTAGCTGGCATCCTGCCGTGGGGGTTACCCCATAGTTAAAAACGTGATTTGTTTATTCCCGGTTACTCTGGCAATCCAGCCGTGGGGGCTACCCCGTGTTAGTTATCTGGCATTTTGGCCGTGGGGGCTACCCCATGTATACACTAGACTCGTTACCATATCGACTGCTGACTGTAGTCATGTTTATGTGCCCTGAAACTGTCAATGTCTATCATCATTGACGTGCCCCAGATCCATTAGTTCACGCCCGTCCTCTGCGGCACGGTGTGAGGTTTGTCAGACCTAAATAGCGCTATCTAACTAATGACCCGCTCGCCATTGGCCCGGCGATTAAGTCGATATAAAAATGAGGGACTTCGTGATAGAGTTTTGGTCTAGTACGAGTTATCTGTCCATAAGGACGAGGAATTACATTCCTGAACCAACGCTGTCCTACCCAAGGAGGACGAGGAACCCATGTTCCTTAATCCCAATTCCCGACCCAGGGAATCCCATGCTTTGTAGAGGGTGTGAACTCACCTTGGTTTGCTCGGTAGGTACACAGAAAAGTCAGTCAAGCGATATTGGGTCAACCGCGTCCTAACATAGTTGTATCATACAAGTCAGGTTCGTATCCAAGTTGTGCACGTATGTTCTCCACGTATTGTACTCAAGTAATAATCATGGCATACATGTATAAACATGGCAGTTTGCAAATAATGCCTACGGGTTGAACAGTAGTATATAAATAAACAAAGCCCAAGGTCCGGCACGTCAACTAAGCCCGTAATACAGTAAGTCTGATTCGGTGTATGTGTACGTGGTCCCGAGTCGAGACTAGAGATCTCGAGTCGAGACTGTGCGGTTTCGAGTCATTCATGCATTAGTCGAGACAGGCGGTCTCGAGTCGCAACCGGACTCGCAATCATGGTCTCGGTTCATGCTGTTTTGGTCTCGAGTCGCAACCGGACTCGTAACTGAGATTTCGAGTTGTGCTGTTTTGGTCTCGAGTCGCAACCAGGCGTTTGCGACTCGTAACCTGGGTCGCAATCGGGGATCTCGAGTTGTCATGTGGTGGTCTCGAGTCGCAACCGAAGGTCTCGGCTGGACATGAGCTGATTCTGCACAGTGTACTATCCAATAGAAATTCCATTTCATGCAACATTAAGTACTATCCACTAAACATGTTTTCTTGTCTAGCAATTTACCAAATTGGATCAAACATATCAGTTTTCAATTATTCAAAACATGTTCATATGATATTCAAGTTGTTCTTCATATGTTCAAGTCATGTTCATATCATATTCAAAACACATTCAACACATATTCAAATATTCATATCTTCATTCAACATATGTTCATAAACTCTTGCATTTTCGGACAAGCATCATAATACCTAGACTAGATACCAAGATCATTAAGCAAGACATTTGTTCCGTATCTTCATAAATCGGATGATCATAACAAATCTTCTAACTATCATTCTTATCATTCAAGCTTATCTTAGCAAAACATTTACCATTCATCATTCAATCATAGTCAAGCATACATTATTCATCCCAACATAATCAATACATTAACCTATAATCACCTTTAACCGGATATAACACACTACTTGAAACACTCATGAACCGATTACTCAAGAAGGGTGTATTCATCATGTATAAGGCTTAACAAGTAAACATATTATCACATAATCTTCATTATTCATTATCATCAACCAAAATATCACACATTATCATCAAACCGAAACACAACATCTAACATGAATCACTAACCGGTTGATGAGTTTCAAAGGTGAGTATGAAGCTTCCAAACGGGTGTGTGTGTGTCGATCCGAGAGCCCCTAATGTCACCGGTTTGAATCCGAGAATGAAGGAGAGAAATGTTGTGGCTTAGAGTTTTAGTGAGGGAGAATGGAGAGTGTGTGTGTTAGAAGAGTATGTGTGTTATTTGCCCAAAAATGACAAGTGTGGCTATCATGAGGATTATATACTCGTTCTAAGTAGTGCACCCTAATGGGCTTCGGATGAGGTGCACGGCCCAACCGGCCCATATGACACACTGTTCACTCGAGACCGCATGGTCTCGAGTCGGGTCCTTGTTGTTTCGGTTCATATACATACTCGCATACATACAATCACAAACATAATCATATAAGTTCACATATATCATTCATTAAATCATCAAATTAGTTAGTCACTTAGCGTTCAAGCGTACAACGAAAGGTTCTAAATTTCGAGTTGTCACAGATACTCCTTAGCAGAACGGTGTTGCTGAGAGAAAAATAGATCCCTAATGGACATGGTACGCAGTATGTTAGCCAACTCAGGTTTGCCCTTATTCCTCTAGACCGAGGCCTTAAAAGCAGCTGTTCATACTCAATAGAGTTCCTTCGAAGTCTGTCCCTAAAACTCCTTATGAACTTTGGACAGGAAGGAAACCGAGTCTTAGATATATGAAGATATCACTGTGGAACACATAAGTGGAGAACTACAACGGGCAGATATACTAACAAAGGCACTAGCAACGATCAAATTTGCTACAATGAGGGAACTGCTCGGAATTCAAGACTTAAAGCAACTTATGGATGTTCGAGATTAGGGGGTGAATGAAAACCGGTTAATCTCTTAACATCCCGTACATAGTTAGATAATTAGAATAAATATTACATAGCGGTTATGAACTATGAGGACCGAAGTTGACAAAGACAAAAATGGTAACTACCATCATTACCGAAAAGGTGTGTCCCTCCCACACACACAAATTCCGATCGGTACAAGGCACAAAAGGAAGAGACGCGACTGTTGATCGAACGGACAAGAATCATCACACCTCTTCAAAGATTGATCACAACCATACATCCAAGAGACATGACTTTTCACGAAGAAACACGTCTATTCACTCGTACCCGTAGAAAACTATAAATAGGATCATGTAGTTTCATTTGTATTGTTACTTACTCTCTCATTCGATTTGTACATACATTCAAGATTAAAAGTTTATGCAAGTTTATTTTTATCACGCTCATTAGAGATCAAGATCCATTTTTCGGGCCAACAGTTTCTTCTTTTTGTTAACATATATCATGTCAAAAGTTATTAAACAATGAAATAAATTGTGTATATACTTGTTAGGAATATGCAGAACTTATGAATGAATTTATGTCTGCTGTAAAGCAAAACTATGGGGAGAAGGTGCTTATTCAGGTACCTAAGCATATATTGATTATTTTCACTTGCTAATGATTTAATTTATGAGGGATATATGATATATGATTTTAATCGAATCTTTAATTTTCATTGCGCAGTTTGAGGATTTTGCTAACCACAATGCGTTTGATCTTCTTGCAAAGTATAGTCCCACCCACCTTGTTTTCAATGACGACATACAGGTACATAATGATATATTAACATTATAAGAATTTAGCGATCTTTTTTGTTTCTGAACGTGTTTTTTTTTTAGGGGACAGCATCGGTAGTACTTGCAGGGCTTATATCTGCACTAAAATTAGTTGGTGGATGCTTAGCTGACCATATATTTCTTTTCCTTGGAGCTGGTGAGGTATGAAAAATTAACATGAACGATACACTCGTTTTGTTTCATCTTTTATGTCCCGATTTGAATTTTTTTTATTTTTTTGGTTTAGGCTGGCACTGGCATTGCTGAACTTATAGCTCTTGAGATATCAAAACAGGTAAAAAAGATGTTTAAAACCTCAGGAAATGAAATGACACATGTTTATGTTATTATCTAATCACGCAGACGCGGGCCCCACTGGAAGAGGCTCGCAAGAAGATTTGGCTTGTGGATTCCAAGGGGTTGATAGTTAAATCGCGGTTAAATTCACTTCAACATTTCAAGAAACCATGGGCCCAAGAACACCAGCCCGTTACAGATCTCCTAGATACGGTCAAGGTGCGCTTTTCTTTCTTGATGTTTTGACTGTTGACAAATGACCATGTGAATATGTTGCTCTGGATGACTAGATAATCATGTTGCCTTTTCAGGCAATCAGACCAACTGTGTTGATTGGATCTTCAGGGGTAGGACAGACATTTACTAAAGAAGTAGTTGAAACTATGTCATCTTTTAACAAGGTAAGTTATATAATAATATATGTTGTATCTATATATCTAAGTATTTCCAAAAAGAAGTTAAACAAGTGATTTTGCAGAAACCGATTATTCTTGCTCTTTCAAACCCGACTTCAAAATCTGAATGTACTACTGAACAAGCTTATACTTGGAGTGAGGTTTGACTTTCATCCTACCTCGTTTATTAACTCATTGACTTATTGTTATTGTATTGTTTTTTCTTGAGTAACCTCTTTTTTGTATTATAGGGTCGTGCCATATTCGCTAGTGGGAGCCCGTTTGGCCCGGTTAAATATAACGCGAAAGTTTACGTATCTGGACAGGTGTGACTTTTTATTTATTTCCACATTTCTAATGAAAGATGATGGAGAATTATATTAACTATTGTCAGTTTGTCACAGTCAAACAATGCATACATTTTCCCTGGATTGGGCCTGGGCTTGATAATTTCTGGTGCGATTCGTGTTCATGAAGACATGCTTTTAGCAGCCTGTATGTAAGCTTGCATCATACAAAAATTCCATATGTTACTACTGTGCGAAATCAACGGTTAATATTTATTACTTTCTGAGCAGCTGAAGCACTTGCTGCACAAGTCACACTGGAGCATATTGAGAAAGGACTAATATACCCTCCGTTCACTAATATCCGAAAGATTTCGGCACATATTGCTGCCAAGGTGGCAGCCAAAGCATATGAACTTGGTAAAGTAACTGGTAATTTAGCAAATACGACTCATTTAGTCACCTCCTAAATTGTGTTGTTTACGACTTGTGCAGATTTGGCTAGTCGGATTCCTCAACCAGAAAACCTGATAGCTTATGCTGAGAGCTGCATGTACAATCCTAATTATCAGAAATATCGCTAGAAAATGCTTATGCTCTTTAATAATAGAGTATTTAGGTCATTTTTGGTATTATATGTGTTGGCGTCGCGTCGATGCTTTTGTGTTGATTTTCTTTTTAGTAAGCTACATAAATCGTCCGTGTGGTTAGTATAAAATGCAGTTTTTGCTGTTTATCCTTTTGGAATTATAAATGTTTTCTTTTGTAATTTAATCTTGTAACACTCATGGTCTCGGAGTCGTTGCATTTAACAAAATGATTGTTAATTCTGTTAGGTTCATCATGACATCTTCAATATCACAAGTCACACACTTAAAAGTGTATTTTTGAACACTATATTAGGGGAAATCAACTTTGACCAATAAGTTGATAAAGATGAACAACGACCAAAATATTAGTGACTTTCGAAATCAATATACAAGACGTGTGAGTAATTTGCACCAGTTAATATGGATCAGTGACATACTAATACGCGGAAGAAGTTAGAGTAATTTCTGATGAAAGTGTATCAACATAAACATTTTCACCTAGAGTGGAATGTGTAGGCGATTTACGTCTAAAGTGTACTTTATGCGCAAAGTGTACTTTTACACTTAGGGTGTACATATCGTGTCTAATCATAATTTATCTGATGTGATGTGTCATGGTTTCATTGGTCCCGTTTAGTCAATTCTATTTACTCCTACTAAACAATATACGTGGGGTTTTTTTTTTTTTTTTTGAAAGTCATTGTTTATGAGTAAGAAATAATCTGATCACTCAAAGGGTTAAAGATTCTATTGTCCCTCCCATGTTACTCGTATTGTAGAAACCAAGCGTGACGCGTTTCTTGAGGACTTTAAGTCAGTGGGAGCAGTGAAAATCCTTACAATGATTTACAAAAAAGTACAAGACGCGGGGGGAGACACTCGTCCATTTCATTACCTCATATTACTACTCCTCTTGTACTCGATACTGAACCGCATGTCACTGCACCACCTCCAACTCATTCAGAATTAAATGTTGCTCCGCATGTACCTGAGAATGAAGGACCCCCAAATGTCGATGTTGAGAATCAACCTAGGAGGTCATCTAGGGCGAGAAGGCCCATTAGCTGCAGTCAGAATGACGAATCTGATTACAGCTTAGTAATTGAATTTTTACGAATTTTTGGTAAAGAGTTAGATCATGAAATTTTAACACAAGGCCTAAACCTCCGAGAGGTACGCCACATAAAAAAATCATAATTTTTTAAGACTTGTAAACAGGTTAAACAAGTCACCAAAAACAGCCCATTTTTCAGTAATATGAAATGCCTGAATGAAATCGCGGTCTACTTGGTTGTGTGTATAATTTGATTTCATTAAGAGTTCGGATGAAATATGCCTAAGTGAGTTCAACGAACTAAATGTGCATTTGAATATGTTGATAAGTCAATTGACTTTTAAAAAGTCAAACCGGCCAATGATTAGATCGAATGATAATTTTGATATGGTCGAATGATAAATTCGACATAATACCCGTAGGATGGAATAGTCGTAAACAATTATGACTAATCTAACCATCTTACGAATTGTGATGATGATAGTTTGATTATAGACAAGCTAGATGAAGACTTGGGAAAGAAGCGGGTCAAACGGATCGAGTACGCAGAAAAAGGACATAACCGGATGCAAGGTAAGTGAAACTTACACCTTTTAGTAAAATAAATGTTCATCCTATAAGTTTCAAATACAATAAGGATAATATTCAAGATATGGTTTCCGACGCGAAATAATACGGGTCGGAACTAATATAAATGATAAAAACCATGTTTAATGGTAAAAGAGATAGAACGGTAAAGTAGCCATGAAAAGCTAATTATAAAAATGGGTTTTTGAACGGTTACTATAAGTAAGCCTAATGAATAAAAAGAGTAAAACGGGTCAAATGGTAATGTGGATACCATTTGACAAATATTGACTAATAAGCACTTGTCGAGTTTTATGCTTACAGGATAAAGCGGCTTATGAATTAGCGTTGCTATGAATTAGCAAATTTTCTAGACAAGGTATTAAAACGGGTCAATGTATTGATCCGAGCCAGGTACGTATAATTATGTTGTAGTTAAAAGTGCTAATTTGGTCAATAATTGGTGAGAGTCTTTCGTCGTAAAATAAGAGAATAGAATTGACCAAAAAGCCCTTAACGGGCGAACCGGGTAAACGACCGTTAGAGTTGTTTAGAAACTTGTTTATTGATTTTGAAACCCTTAGATACATATAAAAAGTATAGGCAAAAACGTTGTGGGACAAATGTCTAGAAATAGTCAATTGCGAAAAAGGACTAGCCGAAGGGTAAAATTTGGGATTTTGGGTTCCTTATGTTAAATCCACCACAAAAATAGTTGTGGTGGAAGTTAAGTAGTTATTTAGCAAGAAAAGACGAGGTGCGAAAAGAAAATAGCGAGTTCGATGCTTAGATGCTTAAAAGTCCGCTAAACGGGTCAAAATAGACTAAGAAGTAAATTGTGGTTAAATGCTTAGATAGATACAAACGAATCTGTGAATGTAAACGCCTACGTAAACTCTAGGAGGGGAGCGAAAACATTAAGGTTTGACAAGCCCGGGATGGGTAAAATGATAGGAATAAACTATTTTCTTTTTAGAGCATGTAGTGAAATAATAATGCCAAACGAGTCGAATAATCACCTAAAGGATTTATGAGCCAACATTGGATAAATCAGATTTTTATGCAAACCAAGGTGATAAACGGGTCCGTAATTTAACTACGGACGCGTAGGAAAAAGAATCGTGTAAAACAGACTTGTAGATAAAAAGTTAAGACAATCTCAAGTTTGATTTTTGTTGAAAATTATAGCTGGGCAGAAAATGCAGGTTTCAGTAATGAACCCGCTGGAAATTGGGTTCCCCCACGACACGCGACGAATGACTCAGCTTGGGGCACGACACGCGACGATCGCCGCGACACGCGGCACATTGAGATGGGTCTCCCGCGACACGCGAGAGACATCAAAGTTTGAAATAATTATTTTGTTTGATTATTCGTTGCTTAGAACTTGTTTAGACTTATATTTAAGTTATCAAAACTAACTTTTATGTTGGTTTTGATCATAGGTGGATATCAAGAGTACCCGGATGAAGATCAAGCGGCGAGAAAGAACCGAACACATGAAAAAGAAGCTTCCGCACAATGTGTCGTCGTAACTTCCAAACGACGACTAAACTACATTATGTTGTATTATTTTTAAATTGTAAAAGTTTTAATTAAATACAAAAATTTAAACGCATTTGTAATCATTGTTACAAGTTTGTTTTCGTAATCTATACGAGAATCGTTAAATAATAATAAGGGTGTTACTATGATACCTTATGCCTCAGTAGTTGGGAGCCTCATGTATGCTCAGGTCTGCACTTGTCCAGATATCACTTATGTTACAGGGATGCTAGGTCGTTATCTGTCTAATCCTGGCCTTAATCACTGGAAAGCAGCGAAGAAAGTACTTCGATATCTTCAGGGGACGAAAGACTATAAACTGACTTATAGAAGAAGTGACGTTTTGGAAGTGGTTGGTTATTCTGATTCTGACTTTGCTAAATGCAAAGATGACAAGAAATCCACTTCAGGGTATATCTTTATGTTAGCCGGCGGACCTATTTCATGGAGGAGTCATAAACGAAAACTAACTTCAACATCCACTATGATGGTAGAATACATTGTTGTATATAACGCTACCTGTCATGGAATGTTGCTAAAGAATCTGATTACTGGACTCAAAGTTGTTAATTCCATATCTAGACCATTGAAGCTGTACTGTGATAACTCAGATGTCGTTAACTTCTCGAACAGTAACAGTTCGACTGGAGCTGGATTATATCTTGATACAAAGTATTTGTTCGTACGTGAACGTGTTGAGGAAAATAAGCTTTGTATTGAGTATATAAGTACGAAAAATATGCTTGCGGATCCGATGACTAAAGGTCTCCCACCTAAAGTATTTGAAGAACATGTTTCGAAGATGGGCTTTTGTAAAGACCTTATTTAAATGCATATTGTACTTACTTACGTTTAATGATAAAATTTCCTCATTTGATTTGTTTGTCTCTAACTACGTTTCGCTAGCCAAATGACGTAAAGACTATTACTATACAAATCATCGTTTAAGGGCTTACTTGTAAATTGATCCTTATTTTGCTTAGGTTTTAAATTTGGGATTGTAGTATGATTAATGGGGGTCTTGAGTTGAATAACTGACTCAACGACTGTATTTTTCTGCTGCAATTTTGGTTTAAAACTAAAATGAGTATTAATTCCTGATCAGGCTTATCTAATACTCATAATAAATGATCACTCAGCCAAGTGGGAGAATGTTAGAGTAAATTATTTATTTATTTATTAAATAATTTATGGTGCCCTTATTGATCATTTATCTAATAACCAGATCAATTTACCTTAATATCCCTATAAAATTAACTGGGTTTTATTTGATGGACATAAAGGCCCGTACTAGTTAATTAGGGTTTCCCCTTGGGTGAAGCATATAAATACAGGTTATTGGGAACCCTAAAAACACACCATAAAGTTTACGGCCCCCCTTACTACGATATGTTATTATCCCTCTCCAACCTAATTGCTCACCCTAAACCGGAACCGATCAAGATGGCTTCTTCTTCATCTCTAACCGCCACTGGATTGTCAGGTATATCAAGATCCCTAAAGTGTTTTCATTAGATATTGAAAGAACTGATAAACATGTGTTATCAGAGCAATGTTACTCAGTTCTTTAATTCCCTTATGATTATGATCTGGAATTGAATAATTAAGAATTTCGAATATGTTACATGTAATGTCAGTTCTAATGCTTTTGTCTTTTGCATGAAATTAGCATGCGACGAACAAACAGTTTTAGTCCTTTTAAAATTAATTTAACTAGTTTTTTACTATCGCCGCGTTGCGGCGAACGTCTTTTGTTGTTTAGTCTGTGTTTACATGTGTTTTGAAATCACTACAAGCGCGTTGCGCACGAAACCGTTCACCAGAATAAAAAGAAAATATAGGAAAAATCACTAAAAGATAACCAAAAGAAAATCAACCAAAAAAGTTGTATGGTAATAATGTTGTTCGTATGAAACCTGTGGTCAGAGATGAGCAAATGATACTGGGTACCGGTACCGAATTTCCTGAACCGAAAGATCTTAAGTACCAATTCGGTACAACTTTTGGCGTTCCTGCTACCGGTTCGCTACCGTTTTTTACCTTCATATACCGGTACCGTAACTGGTATTTTCGGTACCAGTACCGATTCAGTATTGGTTGGCACCGAGCTCATCCCTACCTCTGAAACTAAAAAAAGAAATCATTAAAAGTTGAAAAACTCAACAAAAAAAGTTGCACGATGCCATTGTTGTTCGTACGACACCCGTGATCAGGGATGAGCAAATGGTACCGGGTAGCAATACCGAATATTCCGAACTAAAAGATTTTCAAAATCAATTCGATACCGACTTTTGGTGTTTCTGTACCAGGCTGGTATCGGTTTTTACCTTCATGTACCGATAACCGTAGTGGTATTTACGATACCAGTACCAGTTAACATAAATTTATCTAATTTAAAAAGTAAAGATGATAATAAAAATAATTAAAAAAAACTATATTTTATTATAACCTTTTCTAGTTACGGTTCAAAACATTGTCTTTTTCTACTTAGACTATAGGGTATGGGGCGGAGGTTGGGTCGTAGGTTGGAGAGAAACGCCCAAGTCACCACGCCGGGTGAGCTTGGGTTTGAGCGTGGCCCCTTTGGCGGGAGTTTAAGGTCGGCCCTTGGGCATGCTAGCGATCCAATGTGACCGGCTCTTATTGGCTTGTTGGCTAGGGCATAGCGGGCCATTTTTTATTTTAATACACCTGGCCAAGTCACGCCGGGCTAGCCACGCCCCACCATACCCCACGGACAAGTCACTCACCAGTGGGGGGGCTCGAACTCCGCGTGTCAACCCATGCCGTAAACCCCCGCCCCACCTGGCCAAGCCACGCTGGGCTAGCCACGCCCCATCATACCCCACGGACACGTCACTCACCAGTGGGGGGGGCTCGAAATCCACGTGTCAACCCATGTCGTAAACCCCTGCCCCACCATACCCCACGATCTTACTATTCAAAACATTGTCTTTTTAATATACTAATATTATATTATTATTATTACTGTTCAAAGCATTCCTTTTTAATATATAGAATAATAATTTTTTATGACGGCACTAATATGATGCCAATTTTGTTGTTGGTTTGTCATAGTTCCATCACAAATTAATTAGATTTGTAACTTTAGGAATGAGATCAAATACAAACACTTAAGTTTGTAAGAACCATAAGAACCAACACATAATTGATAAGTGTCCATTAATAAAAAATTAGTTTAGGGGTAATTTAGACCTTTTGACCATATTTATTTATAACTAATTAAAAATAAGGGGAAGGTTCATTGGGGAACACTAAAAAAGTGGGGAACAGCCGGGAACCGACTCAAACGAACTCCGATTGGACTCATTCCAGCGGCGTTGGAACCGGCTCGTCGAACCCTAACTAAGATCTCTTAACCCTAAACCCTAAATCCTAACTCCTAAACTCTAAACCCTAAAGCTAAAAAAATTAGGCTAAAACCTAAGCTAAAACGCAAAATCTAAACTATAAACCCTAAAAGCTAAACCCTAAAGGCTAAACCTAAATCTAAAACCAAAAGCTAAACCCTAAACCCTAAAGCTAAACCCTAAACCCTAAGGGTAAACCCTAAAAGCCAAACCCTAATATATTTAGGGTTTAGGGGTTATAATTTAGGGTTTAGGGTTAAGAGATCTTAGTTAGGGTTCGACGAGCCGGTTCCAACGCCGCAGGAATGAGTCCAATCGGAGTTCGTTTGAGTCGGTTCCCCACTGTTCCCCACTTTTTTAGTGTTCCCCAATGAACCTCACACTTAAAAATAATTACAAAAAATATAATCAGCACAACACTATATAATTAGCATAACATCCTTAATCGTTCTTCATTATCAGCACATCGTCCTCAATCGTTCTCCATTATCAACATAAACGACATTAGCACAACATCCTTAATCGTTCTCCATTATCAGCACACCAGATGTGCTGATTATATCTACTTTTGGTGTTTGTTTGTCTTATTTTGTAATTAACACATAATCAGCACGTTATCAGCACAATTATAAAACACATTTTGTTAACTTTTTTAAAAATCACTTTTATAAATACAAAAAAAAAAATATAGCAATATGGTACTCATATTAAAGATAAAAAAAATACTTGATTTTATGGTATATATTTTTTTTTAAATAATGAAGTATATAAAAGTTATTTTAGTTTAAAAAACCTTGGTGGAATTTGTATTTAATGGAAAATGGTCAAATGACTATCAATTTTACAAAATTACCCCTAATTTGTTAGTAGTAATTTTTAATTATAAGGGTTTTATTTATAATCAATATCAACCCTTGATTTAAATATCAATGGTTCAGATATGTTCTTACGGTTCTTATAATTAGCACTGTTTGTACAGCATCTCAACCCTGTAACTTTATGCTTTTTGTCAGTTGGTTTTTTTTTTTTTTTTTTTGAATTCTAAAGCCACCATTAATTCAATGGATTCTTTATGAATTATACTTATTTGAATATTTCTTTATAATCTAAATTAATTTTAAATTGAAATAAATGGCTAGAGTGGATTAATTTGTTTCCATTGAATGGTTATTTCAAACCTAATTTTTGATAGATTAGATTTTGATTATGTTTCCTAAAGTTAGGTAACTTTATCTTCAAGTTTCGTATAAATATTATTTTATTTTTATAAACGAATAATTAACTTGGATAAACCTAACTTTTAGATAATCATTCAACTAATTTTTTTGATTGATTTAAAATTTGCTTAACTAAAATAACATTTTTTTCAAGTTCTCACTTCTGCCCAAAGGTGATGTATTTACTTGTGGCGTTATTTAGTGAACTTAAGCATAGTCACTTAGGTGTATATCCTTATTATATGAACAAGCATAGTGTAGCACTTGCCTTATTACATTTGTTCAAATGATATACACATGACTTCTGCCTAAGATGCATGAGTGTTTCATTTTCTGCCCAAAGGTGATGTGTTACACTCATGTCTCGCAAACTTTGACTTGTGCCTAAAATTATGGTGTTTCAACTTCTGCCCAAAGGTGATGTGTTACACCTAATCTGCACAGTCTGACTGTTCATGATACTTGTATGATTGGCCATAGCCAAAGCGAAAATCGTCATTCAAGTAGAACCTTATTTAAAATTGGTGTGTATAATTAACATTATCACAGCTTCCTTAGTATAATGGTCTTGATTTCCGCATGCCTTAGTTTTAGGTTACCCATAAGTCACCCTAACTTCTTCCTTTGCATTGTATCTTATTCTTCTCATTTTAATCCACTATCAGCTCCTACTATGGCTATTGATACTTTGACTGGTGCGAACTATGCTTCGTGGAAGGATTCTCTTGACCTTACTCTCGCACTCATGGAGTTTGACTGTGCGCTAACTGAAAACGCTCCTCCTGCTCTTACTGATAAGAGTACTAAAGCTGAAAAACTACTCCACCAAAAGTGGGAGAGAGCTAATCGCTTGTCACTTATCTTCATGAAAAACTCGATAAGTCCTGCTATCAGGGGAGCCATTCCTAACGCTGCTACAGCTAAGGAATATCTGACTAATGTGGCGCCTCAATTCCAAGGGACGTCTAAGGCGCAAGCCAGCACCCTCATTCTGAAACTGGTGACTACAAAGTATGATGGGATTAGCGGTATTCGTGAGCACATCCTGAAAATGAATGACATGGCCCAAAAGCTCAAGGGATTAAGCATGGAGATTAGTAATGGCTTTCTGGTGCATTTTCTCATGACGTCTCTGCCCGCATCTTATGAAGCATTCAAAGTCAACTATAACCTTCAGAAGGACCAATGGAAGATGAACGAGTTGATTGCCATGTGCGTGCAAGAAGAAGAACGTCTGAAACTAGAGAAAGCCGATGTTGCTTACCTGATGACTGTTGACTCGAAGAAAAGGAAGGGGAACTACAATAAGAAGCCTAATGTAAAGGTCCAAAAGCGGGATGCAGGTGCAAGTGCTTCTGGCTCTAATGACTCCAAAGGGAAGATTCACTGCAAGTTCTGCCGTAAGGTGGGACATAAGCAGAAGGACTGCCCGGACTTTAAGGAGTGGCTAGCCAAGAAATGTGATAATCTTTTCATGATACTTGAGTCCTTTAATTTAAATGTTCCATCTAATTCTTGGTGGTTTGATTCTGGTTCTATGGTTCATGTAACCAATTCCTTACAGTGATTCCATACAATCCGGAAGCTGGAAAGAAACAAAGAACGCTTAAGCTAGGAAATGGAAAGCCGTTAGTAGTCGAGGCCGTGGGAACATTAGATTTAGTTATGAAAACTGGTTTAACTATTAGACTTTATGATACCTTATATATTCCTGAGATTACTCGGAATCTTGTATCAGGACCAAAGTTAGACGTAGACGGTTTTCTTGTTTCTCATGGTCATGGCAAACTTACTATCAGTTTTAATTCTCAAATATTTGGTTATGGCTTATTGGATGGTGGTCTCTATCGATTAGAATTAGATGATGATTTTTCCAAGTCTTTGTTAGCATATAATATTAATGAGAACTTAACAAAAAGAAAACGCAAACGAGACTTAGAAACCTCATCCATGTTGTGGCATCAATGTTTAGGCCACATTTCACGAGAACGCTTAACTCGACTCGTGAAGGATGAAGTCTTACCACCTCTCGATTTCAATGATTTTGTAACATGTGTCAAATGCCTTAAAGGTAAAATGACATCAGCGAATAAGAAAGGTACCACTAGGAGCTCTAATTTATTAGAACTCATTCATACTGATATTAGCGGCCCTTATAACATCGCTGGCATAACTGGACACACTTCATTTATCACGTTTATTCATGATTATTCACGTTATATACACCTGTATCTCATTAAAAAAAAAATCTGAATCTCTCACAACTTTTAAAGACTATAAAGCTGAAGTTGAAAAACAATTAGATCGTCAAATAAAAGTTGTTAGATCAGATAGAGGAGGCGAATATTATGGTCGACATACTGACGTGGGTCAGGCTCCTGGTCCATTTTATGAGTTTTGTAAGGGCCAGGGGATCGTGAACCAATATACTATGCCTGATACTCCTCAGCAGAACGGTGTTGCTGAGAGAAGAAATAGAACCCTAATGGACATGGTACGCAGTATGTTAGCCAACTCAGGTTTGCCCTTATTCCTCTGGACCGAGGCCTTAAAAGCAGCTGTTCATATACTCAATAGAGTTCCTTCGAAGTATGTCCCTAAAACTCCTTATGAACTTTGGACAGGAAGGAAACCGAGTCTTAGATATATGAAAGTATGGGGTTGCCTTGCCGAAGCTAAACTTTATAACCCTTTCTTAAAGAAACTGGATATGAAAACAACAAGTTGTTTCTTTATTGGATATCCAGATCACTCAAAGGGTTATAGATTCTATTGTCCCTCCCATGTTACTCGTATTGTAGAAACCAAGCGTGTCGCGTTTCTTGAGGACTTTAAGGTCAGTGGGAGCAGTGAAAATCCTTACAATGATTTACAAAAAGTACAAGACGCGGGGGGGAGACACTCGTCCATTTCATTACCTCATATTACTACTCCTCTTGTACTCGATACTGAACCGCATGTCACTGCACCACCTCCAACTCATTCAGAATTAAATGTTGCTCCGCATGTACCTGAGAATGAAGGACCCTCAAATGTCGATGTTGAGAATCAACCTAGGAGGTCATCTAGGGCGAGAAGGCCCACTAATTTTGATGATTATGAAACCTACCTAGCTGAAGCCGTATCAGATGATGGAAAGTTTACCGATCCTACCTCTTACAATGAAGCCATTAGTAGTGATCAGTCTTCTGAATGGAACAAAGCTATGATTGACGAGCTTGACTCCATGAAGAAAAATGACGTTTGGGATTTGGTTGAATTACCCGACGGTGTTAAACCCGTAGGATGTAAATGGGTCTTCAAAACAAAACTAAATCCGGATGGAGGCGTTGAACGATATAAAGCAAGATTGGTTGCAAAGGGCTACACTCAGAAATAGGGAATTGATTATCAAGAGACCTTTTCACCTGTCTCTCGAAAAGATTCCTTAAGGATCGTCTTGGCCCTAGTAGCTCATTTTGATTTAGAGCTGCATAAGATGGATGTCATGACTGCTTTCCTCAATGGAGATTTGTATGAAGACGTGTTCATGAAGCAACCTGAAGGGTTCAAAGCTGAAGGTCAAGAACATCTTGTCTGCAAGCTGAAGAAATCCATATACGGTTTGAAGCAACCATCACGTCAATGGTATCTTAAGTTTGATGAAGTCATGAAGAAGCAAGGCTTTATGAAGAACCAAGTGGATCAATGCACCTACCTCAAGATGACTGGGAGCAATTTTACCATACTTGTCCTTTACGTAGATGATATTCTATTGGCAAGTAATAGCTTAGATATGTTGCATGAATCGAAGCGCTTACTCTCGCATAACTTTGACATAAAAGATCTCGGAGAGGCTTCTTATGTTATTGGCATCGAAATACATTGAGATAGAAGAAATGGAATATTGGGCTTATCACAAAAGGCTTACATTGATCGTGTCCTTAGTCGATATAACATGCAACACAACTCTCCCTCTGTAGCTCCAGTAGTTAAAAGAGATGTTTTCGGTTCTTTTCAATGTCCGAAAACTGAGGATGAAAAGGCGCAAATGAGAATGATTGTAACACCCCAAAAACGGGTTTGGTAGTCAAACCACGTTAATATTAATGACGGGTAAAATACCGTTAGTGGTAAAAATTTACCCGATAAATATTAGGATTTAAATAAATCAACTAGATGTTAATAAAATAAATAAATACTTTGATAAAAACAAAGTATGTAAAAAGGACCAAGTTAACGGGACTTAAAATAAGACAGGTTAGGAACTTCTCGAACCCACTAAGTTAACTAGGAATAATAAACCTAGTTAATTAGAGGGGATGTTACTAGAAATAAGTAGGTTGTGGCCTACTTAATAACAAACCAATACATGAGGGGCTAAAGATGGGTAAATAGGAAAATGTTTTAGTTAAAACATTTATAAAAAAAAATTAAAACACACACATACGTGTGTGTTCTAGTTCGATCGACCAGGGGAGAAGAAAAAGGGTCTAACCCTAATTTCAACAAAAGCATCAAATTGAAGGTCAAATCCAGCCCGAATCAGATGCACGAATACATAGAATCGATCACCTAGTCGTGGGGATCGTAAGGTATGTCGAATTATTGATATTTATGAAGTTGAGATTTTTGATTAACTTATAAAAATCGAAATTCCAGCTTGAATGATTGATGTTTGGGTGAAACTAGGATGAATTCATGTTTAGAAACAAACCCTAGTTGAAAAACTTGATGAATTAGTATTAAAAACTAGGGATTTGATGATTACTCTTGCATGTGCTAAGTGGGTTTTGACTAAATTCGTGTATGTGATGATTTTAGGGTTTTTGATTGCTAAGAATAAGTGTTATGATCTCAAGAACATGCTTTAATTGAAAGCTGAATTCAAACAGCTTCTGATCAGAATTTACAGCCGACTTGTATTGGCTGTAACATGAACAAAACGTGACAAAAACATGTGTTTCTTGATTCTAAAATGTAATTCCAGTAAATATCTTTAAAACCCCACCGGAATCGCATTTTTTCGACGAAATTGAGTGTTTTATGAATTTTTCCGTATCGAAGGTTCAAGCTGCGTTTTCTAGCAGAATTTGCAGTCCATTACGAAAGTCATAACTCAATTTAGGAATTTAGTTATGATCTCAAATTTTTACTGTAGATAGTTTTAAGCGATTAAAAGAATCGCCAATTGGAATTTCGTCAATCGGATAAAAGAAGAATTTTTAACGAATTTTTTCATTAGCTGCAGTCAGAAGTGACGAATCTGATTGCAGCTTAGTAAATGAATTTTTACGAATTTTTTGTAAAGAGTTAGATCATGAAATTTTAACACAAGGCCTAACCCTCCGAGAGGTACGCCACATAAAAAAATCATAATTTTTGAAGACTTTTAAACAGGTTAAATAAGTCACCAAAAACAGCCCATTTTTTGGTAATATGAAATGCCTGAATGAAATCGCGGTCTACTTGGTTGTGTGTAAAATTTGATTTCATTAAGAGTTCGGATGAAATATGCCTAAGTGAGTTCAACGAACTAAATGTGCATTTGAATATGTTGATAAGTCAATTGACTTTTAAAAAGTCAAACCGGCCAATGATTAGATCGAATGATAATTTTGATATGGTCGAATGATAAATTCGACATAATACCCGTAGGATGGAATAGTCGTAAACAATTATGACTAATCTAACCGTCTTACGAATTGTGATGATGATAGTTTGATGCTAGACAAGTTAGATGAAGACTTGGGAAAGAAGCGGGTCAAACGGATCGAGTACGCGGAAAAAGGACATAACCGGATGCAAGGTAAGTGAAACTTACACCTTTTAGTAAAATAAATGTTCATCCTATAAGTTTCAAATACAATAAGGATAATATTCAAGATATGGTTGCCGACGTGAAATAATACGGGTCGGAACTAATATAAATGATAAAAACCATGTTTAATGGTAAAAGAGATAGAACGGTAAAGTAGCCATGAAAAGCTAATTATAAAAATGGGTTTTTGAACGGTTACTATAAGTAAGCCTAATGAATAAAAAGAGTAAAACGGGTCAAATGGTAACGTGGATACCATTTGACAAATATTGACTAATAAGCACTTGTCGAGTTTTATGCTTACAGGATAAAGCGGCTTATGAATTAGCGTTGCTATGAATTAGCAAATTTTCTAGACAAGGTATTAAAATGGGTCAAGGTATTGATCCGAGCCAGGTACGTATAATTATGTTGTAGTTAAAAGTGCTAATTTGGTCAATAATTGGTGAGAGTCTTTCGTCGTAAAATAAGAGACTAGAATTGACCAAAAAGCCCTTAACGGGCGAACCGGGTAAACGACCGTTAGAGTTGTTTAGAAACTTGTTTATTGATTTTGAAACCCTTAGATACATATAAAAAGTATAGGCAAAAACGTTGTGGGACAAATGTCTAGAAATAGTCAATTGCGAAAAAGGACTAGCCGAAGGGTAAAATTTGGGATTTTGGGTTCCTTATGTTAAATCCACCACAAAAATAGTTGTGGTGGAAGATAAGTAGTTATTTAGCAAGAAAAGACGAGGTGCGAAAAGAAAATAGCAAGTTCGATGCTTAGATGCTTAAAAGTCCGCTAAACGGGTCAAAATAGACTAAGAAGTAAATTGTGGTTAAATGCTTAGATAGATACAAATGAATCGGTGAATGTAAACGCCTACGTAAACTCTAGAAGGGGAGCGAAAACGTTAAGGTTTGACCAGTACGGGATGGGTAAAATGATAGGAATTAACTATTTTCTTTTTTAAAGCATGTAGTGAAATAATAATGCCAAACGGGTCGAATAATCACCTAAAGGATTTATGAGCCAACATTGGATAAATCAGATTTTTATGCAAACCAAGGTGATAAACAGGTCCGTAATTTAACTACGGACGCGTAGGAAAAAGAATCGTGTAAAACGGACTTGTAGATAAAAAGTTAAGACAATCTCAAGTTTGATTTTTGTTGAAAATTATAGCTGGGCAGAAAATGCAGGTTTCAGTAATGAACCCGCTGGAAATTGGGTTCCCCCACGACACGCGACGAATGACTCAGCTTGGGGCGCGACACGCGACGATCGCCGCGACACGCGGCACATTGAGATGGGTCTCCCGCGACACGCGGGAGACATCAAAGTTTGAAATAATTATTTTGTTTGATTATTCGTTGCTTAGAACTTGTTTAGACTTATATTTAAGTTATCAAAACTAATTTTTATGTTGGTTTTGATCATAGGTGGATATCAAGAGTACCCGGATGAAGATCAAGCGGCGAGAAAGAACCGAACACATGAAAAAGAAGCTTCCGCACAGTGTGTCGTCGTAACTTCCAAACGACGACTAAACTACATTATGTTGTATTATTTTTAAATTGTAAAAGTTTTAATTAAATACAAAAATTTAAACGCATTTGTAATCATTGTTACAAGTTTGTTTTTCGTAATCTATACGAGAATCGTTAAATAATAATAAGGATGTTACAATGATACCTTATGCCTCAGTAGTTGGGAGCCTCATGTATGCTCAGGTCTGCACTCGTCCAGATATCACTTATGTTACAGGGATGCTAGGTCGTTATCTGTCTAATCCTGGCCTTAATCACTAGAAAGCAGCGAAGAAAGTACTTCGATATCTTCAGGGGACGAAAGACTATAAACTGACTTATAGAAGAAGTGACGTTTTGGAAGTGGTTGGTTATTCTGATTCTGACTTTGCTAAATGCAAAGATGACAAGAAATCCACTTCAGGGTATATCTTTATGTTAGCCGGCGGACCTATTTCATGGAGGAGTCATAAACGACAACTAACTTCAACATCCACTATGATGGTAGAATACATTGTTGTATATAACGCTACCTGTCATGGAATGTTGCTAAAGAATCTGATTACTGGACTCAAAGTTGTTAATTCCATATCTAAACCATTGAAGCTGTACTGTGATAACTCAGCTGCCGTTAACTTCTCGAACAGTAACAGTTCGACTGGAGCTGGATTATATCATGATATAAAGTATTTGTTCGTACGTGAACGTGTTGAGGAAAATAAGCTTTGTATTGAGTATATAAGTACGAAAAATATGCTTGCGGATCTGATGACTAAAGGTCTCCCACCTAAAGTATTTGAAGAACATGTTTCGAAGATGGGCTTTTGTAAAGACCTTATTTAAATGCATATTGTACTTACTTACGTTTAATGATAAAATTTCCTCATTTGATTTGTTTGTCTCTAACTACATTTCGCTAGCCTAATGACGTAAAGACTATTACTATACAAATGATCGTTTAAGGGCTTACTTGTAAATTGATCCTTATTTTGCTTAGGTTTTAAATTTGGGATTGTAGTATGATTAATGGGGATCTTGAGTTGAATAACTGACTCAACGACTGTATTTTTCTGCTGCAATTTTGGTTTAAAACTAAAATGAGTATTAATTCCTGATCAGGCTTATCTAATACTCATAATAAATGATCACTCAGCCAAGTGGGAGAATGTTAGAGTAAATTATTTATTTATTTATTAAATAATTTATGGTGCCCTTATTGATCATTTATCTAATAACCAGATCAATTTACCTTAATATCCCTATAAAATTAACTGGGTTTTATTTGATGGACATAAATGCCCGTACTAGTTAATTAGGGTTTCCCCTTGGGTGAAGCATATAAATACAGGTTATTGGGAACCCTAAAAACACACCATAAAGTTTACGGCCCCCCTTACTACGATATGTTATTATCCCTCTCCATCCTAATTGCTCACCCTAAACCGGAACCGATCAAGATGGCTTCTTCTTCATCTCTAACCGCCACTGGATTGTCAGGTATATCAAGATCCCTAAAGTGTTTTCATTAGTGTAACACCCCGAAAATGGGTTTGGTAATCAAACTCCATTAATACTAAAAGACGGGTAAAGTACCGTTAGTAGTAAAAGTGACCAGGTGAATATTTGGATTTAAATAAGAAATCCTAATAAAAAATACAAACAAATCAAAGTTTTAAGGAAATTGAGTCTATAAGAGCCCGAGTTAACGGGACTTAAAATAAAACGGGTTATAACTCCTGGGACCCACTAAATAACTAGGAATATCAACCTAGTTAGTCTAGTGTTTTAAAATAGTGAGGAACTTGATGTAGTAACCTTTATAAACTTGGGTAAAGTTGAGGGATTAAAATGGTTAAAGTGAGAAAATGGTTTTTATTAATTAAAGTTAAAAACACCAAAACACACACCTTGTGTGTGTGTTCTGGTCGTACAAACACATGAGCCAGGAAGAGCTCTCAAGCTCAAACCCTAAAACACAGAAATTCATCAAATTGAAGGAGCAAATCAAGTCCAAATCAAAATCCGAGTATGAATTAGTGATCTCCATTGAAAAAGGAGTCACGAGGTATGTAAATTTCTTGGTAAATCTCTAGTTGAAATTCTGAGCAAACCTAGAGAATTCGAATCTAAGCCTGCATGTATGTAGTTTGGATGAAATTAGGGATGAAACTATGTCTAGTAGTAAACCCTAGCCATGTATTTGTTGAATTGATGTTCATTGTTGAGAATTCATAATCATACACTCATGTGTCAAGTGGGTTTTGATTATGTAGAAAAGATGATAATATAGTTGTGTTAGAAATCATCATAAGTGATAGTAGATGCAAGATACTTGAACAAATTGCAAGTTTGAGTATTTGATCATACATGATAATGGTTCAATCTTAATGTTAATCTTGGTAAAAATGACTAATTATGAACTAGTTTGTAAATGTGTAGAATCATGCCCATTAGGTGTTTGTTAAAATGCCTAAATGGGAACTATAGTGTTGAAATTCGAGTGAAACGCGTAATTGGCTAACTTGACTAATTACACGAGATATGGGATAAAATGGTTTCTAATCATGAGATAGAATTGCCTTGATTGTGCATATTATATGAATAACGGTAGTTGATTTTAGAAAGTCGAAATAACCAATGATGAAGTGGAATAGAAGTTTCGACATAAAATCCGTAAGATGAAATAGTCATAATAATGATGACTAACCTAATCGTCTTACGAATTTTGATGATAGTTTGACTCTTAACGAGCTAGGTGAAAGCTTGAAGAAGGAAGCGGGTCAAACGAATCCAGAATGAAGGAAAAAGCATATTTCGGATGCAAGGTAAGTATATCTTACACTAGTCATATATTTACAATATTCTTTCGTCGTATTAGTTACGAAAAAGAAAAATACCTAATTGAGATATGATGTTCCGACGTGTGGTCGTACGGAACAAGATAATCAAATATGACAAGAAAACATAATGATGGCTAAAAATGAGTTAAACCGGTAATTCGATCATATTATGACGAATGAAGCATGTATTTTTAATGGTTATCATATAAGTTAAATCATAATACCCATTAAGGGCAAAATGGTAATTTTGACAATTTGACAATGGTAATTGGTCATATAGACCAAACGGGTCGAAAGGTGAAATTATCACCCTTTGACAATATCGACTAATGGGTTGTCAAGTTGCGTGAATTTAGGAAATAAATAGCACATGGATGCTTACATCGCTATCACTTAGTAGCCACTAAGGAAAGGTATTGAAACGGGTCAATATATTGATCCGAGCCAGGTATGTATAGTAATACAACTCATCATGTAGAATTTGGAGTTTTATAATAGTTAGACAAGGTTAAAATAAGATATTCGGTTATCTTTTAGGTAAAGCGAATAAATTGAGTTATGATTATGGTGTTTAGAAACATATTGGTTTCTAAAAAAGAATATGGTTAAAAAGGGTCGGACTTTGTGGTTCAAACAAGCACTAATAGTCCTTCGTCGTAAAAGAATGACAAAAATTGACTAAAACGCCCTTGTTGGCTAATTCGAATAAACAACCTTTAAAGGTAGTTTTGAAACGAGTTTTATGATCATTCAAATAATTGGAATAAGTGTAAGAAGCGAAAGATGTAAATCTTCGGTCAAATGACTCTATATGAGTCTTTGTCGTAAATTAATAATCAGATGAGAAAAACTCGGATTATATAGATCACCTCATTAAGTCCACCACAATTATAATTGTGGTGGAAGATTTCTTGACTAGAATGTTGTAAATAACGCTAGAAATGATTGAAAGCGATTTTAAGCTTAAAGTGCTTAAATACCTTAACGGGTCAAAATAAGCACTTGGACATAAACGGGTTCTAACTAAGTAAGAAACCCATGATTTATGATTTAATTGTTAGGAAATATTGAAATTATGATTCTCATGAGTTTATAGATCAAGTAAACGTGTTTGCTTGATAAAATAGCGAACGGGTCAAAATTTGGTAAAAATGTAATAAGCCGAAGACTTAAAAGTCTTAAAATTTGCTAATCCGGATGTTGGATTTTGACTCCATATGATGAAGGGTCAAATTACAATCACGTAGGAAGAAACGGTAGGTCAAACGGACAAGCGGTTTGAAAGATACGAAAGTTTTCGTGTCGTTAAACGGCAAAACAGAGAGGTGGAATGCAGGGACCACCGTAATTTACGGTACCACCGTAAATTACGGTGGAGTTGATATGTGTTACGGTGGTTATATACTGAGTTACGGTGGAAGGATAAACCTTCAGGGGCTACCGTAATTTACGGTCCCACCGTAAATTACGGTGGACCCAGAAACAAAATGCATTTTTTTTAGTTTTAGTTCCCGGATTCTTTTAGATGTGTTTTAAATCCTGTATGACTAAAGCATTTCATGTTTTTATGAAATGTAGGTACTTAGTAGATGCCGGATGAAGATCAAGCTCAACGAAGAACCGAACACGATATAGATTCACGCTTCCGCACTTTGCCACGTTGTAGATTTTAAACAACGGATTCGATTCACGTTATGTAGAATAACTTATAATTTGTAAAAGTTTTTAATAAACCCGTATTTTTATAGCATGTGTAGTCTTAACTACACATCTAATTGTTGGTAATTACATACAAAATCGTTAATCAGTAACTAGGGTGTTACAAGTTGGTATCAGAGCCTTGGTTTAAGAGATTCAAGTATGGTGGGGAGAACCATGCTTGGACTTAAACCTTACGCTCTTGATAAAGAATAGTGTTCGGTTCGAGGCTTGATCGCAAATCCGGTAAGTACGTGTATGCTAAAGTGTTGTAACCAACACATAGGGCTATCGTGTGATACACGTTACTCCAATTAAAATGATTGATATAGTTGACGAAAATACGCGCGTTGACGCGTATAGTTGAAAAAGCCTTGTATTATAATACGGGCGATTATTGAAGTTGACGTTACTAACTTTTGTGAATGTTTTAATTGAAGGACACTCGCGTTTGAAGACGACGAGAGTCAAATGAATTGTGGATATGATGATGGAACGGTCCGAAGTATGACAAGAGGAGCATGCTCACCGAGGACTAAATCGCGTAACGACCGCGAACAAGGTTAATGGCAAGGAACGCCCGTCGGGGCAAACATTATCAGGTGCATATTTTAAATAATCGCACAAATAGTAATATGCAACAAATATGAAGAAATTGAAAGTTGCATATGTAGATTAAAACTTGGAAAAACCCGAATAGAAAATATATTCGGATATTGTTTCCAAGAGAAACAAGTAGAGGCATTACTACATAGGGCGTGATGTGAAAACTATAAAAAGGTCATGTGTGTCATGTGTTAATCGCTTACTCTGGCCAAGTAAGTAGTGGCATATAATACCATGAACTTCTTATGGCGGACACGTTTACATCCGATGTAGTAAGGGCGGGGTGAATGGGACTAATTAAAAAGTACCCAAATGAATCAGATAAGCAAAATATTCAATAATAATGTAAACGCACAATCGAGTGACGGAAGCATATTACATTAGGATAATGAGCCCGAGTGAAGGGACAAAGAAGCATGTAAATTGATTTAGACAAGTATTGGGAGGGAGTGTACTTACACTCGAACCCAGAAAACGCAAGCATGTAAATTGATTTAGACAAGTATTGGGAGGGAGTGTACTTACACTCGAACCCAGAAAACGCAAGCATGTAAATTGATTTAGACAAGTATTAGGAGGGAGTGTACTTACACTCGAACCCAGAAAACGCAAGCATGTAAATTGATTTAGACAAGTATTGGGAGGGAGTGTACTTACACTCGAACCCAGAAAACGCAAGCATGTAAAATGATTTAGACAAGTATTGGGAGGGAGTAGACTTACACTCGAACTCGGAAAGTGCGAATATGTCCCTTAACGGGTCGTTTATGTAAAACATCAAACTTAAGGACAAAGTCGGAAAATTTCGCCCGGAAATAAACAAATGAAGCCTTAGACTACGGTCAAGGTCAACTAAAGCTCATAAGCGAAAATGTACGATTTTAAACATAGCAAGGCATGCTTTGAAGCTATATATGAATATATATACATTTAAATGTAGATACAAGTAAAAGATGATTTACGGGATCGTCATAACCTACGGGATTTAAACACAGTGTTAAGGTCTACGGGACCAGGATGACCCTTGGGTCACGAAAAGAAAGGGAAATAAACCTTAGAGTTTTCAATAAAAAGGGGGTGAAGACCTAAGGAAATAGCCTGCGAGGCTACGTGAAAGAACCTACGGATTACTTAACAAAGCGAGAGAACCAGTTGAAAATCCCCGCATAAAACTAAGACTGTAAAGGGATAAATTACAGACTGTCAATGTCCTGTTACGGATAATTGACGAAAGATTAAGAGAAGATCCTAAACTAAAACCTTGGTTTTAGTAAGAAATAACGTTTTTACGAATGAGAATCCTGATAGGAAATTGAATATTAAGCACGAAAGGTTCAGGTCTTGACACCGATAGGCGCAAGACGTTATATTCAAAAGTGATATTTAGGAAAGGAAATTTTTGATATAAATTAAACATGATGTAACAAGATCACGGTCAAGAAATGTAATGTGAAGTAGAATCATATTATAACCAAGCAAGCGGTAAAAAGTAACTGGACTAATAAGTCTAGTTACTGAGACCGGTCAAGGTCATTTAAATAAATTTGGTTTGCTTGTAAGCGGTAGGTTCGGTATGACCGAATCGAATAAATAAAATTGAAGATATAAGAAATTGCTGCTAAAAGTGAAAAGATTTCACTAAAGGCCTTTAAACGAGTCAAAATAACGGATTTATAAAGAATTCGATAGTATATGAAAGCGATGGACATCGCTAAGTTAACTAAACTAGTGGAAATAACGAGATTACGTTATTTTAAGTTGCACTAAGTCATATGAGATACGTAGACAATTAGTGACCAAAAAGATGTTACCATGCTTATCTGGTAATACTAATAATTGGTTAAAAGTATAAGTAATGTTTAAATGATATCTCGGATCAAATACATTGAGTTTAAACTCAATAAATCATGTAAGAAAAGGTTTCGAGGACGAAACCTATTTAAGGGGGGTAGACTTGTAACACCCCGAAAATGGGTTTGGTAATCAAACTCCATTAATACTAAAAGACGGGTAAAGTACCGTTAGTAGTAAAAGTGACCAGGTGAATATTTGGATTTAAATAAGAAATCCTAATAAAAAATACAAACAAATCAAAGTTTTAAGGAAATTGAGTCTATAAGAGCCCGAGTTAACGGGACTTAAAATAAAACGGGTTATAACTCCCGGGACCCACAAAATAACTAGGAATATCAACCTAGTTAGTCTAGTGTTTTAAAATAGTGAGGAACTTGATGTGGTAACATTTATAAACTTGGGTAAAGTTGAGGGATTAAAATGGTTAAAGTGAGAAAATGGTTTTTATTAATTAAAGTTAAAAACACCAAAACACACACCTTGTGTGTGTGTTCTGGTCGTACAAACACATGAGCCAGGAAGAGCTCTCAAGCTCAAACCCTAAAACACAGAAATTCATCAAATTGAAGGAGCAAATCAAGTCCAAATCAAAATCCGAGTATGAATTAGTGATCTCCATTGAAAAAGGAGTCACGAGGTATGTAAATTTCTTGGTAAATCTCTAGTTGAAATTCTGAGCAAACCTAGAGAATTCGAATCTAAGCCTGCATGTATGTAGTTTGGATGAAATTAGGGATGAAACTATGTCTAGTAGTAAACCCTAGCCATGTATTTGTTGAATTGATGTTCATTGTTGAGAATTCATAATCATACACTCATGTGTCAAGTGGGTTTTGATTATGTAGAAAAGATGATAATATAGTTGTGTTAGAAATCATCATAAGTGATAGTAGATGCAAGATACTTGAACAAATTGCAAGTTTGAGTATTTGATCATACATGATAATGGTTCAATCTTAATGTTATTCTTGGTAAAAATGACTAATTATGAATTAGTTTGCAAATGTGTAGAATCATGCCCATTAGGTGTTTGTTAAAATGCCTAAATGGGAACTATAGTGTTGAAATTCGAGTGAAACGCGTAATTGGCTAACTTGACTAATTACACGAGATATGGGATAAAATGGTTTCTAATCATGAGATAGAATTGCCTTGATTGTGCATATTATATGAATAACGGTAGTTGATTTTAGAAAGTCGAAATAACCAATGATGAAGTGGAATAGAAGTTTCGACATAAAATCCGTAAGATGAAATAGTCATAATAATGATGACTAACCTAATCGTCTTACGAATTTTGATGATAGTTTGACTCTTAACGAGCTAGGTGAAAGCTTGAAGAAGGAAGCGGGTAAAACGAATCCAGAATGAAGGAAAAAGCATATTTCGGATGCAAGGTAAGTATATCTTACACTAGTCATATATTTACAATATTCTTTCGTCGTATTAGTTACGAAAAAGAAAAATACCTAATTGAGATATGATGTTCCAACGTGTGGTCGTACGGAACAAGATAATCAAATATGACAAGAAAACATAATGATGGCTAAAAATGAGTTAAACCGGTAATTCGATCATATTATGACGAATGAAGCATGTATTTTTAATGGTTATCATATAAGTTAAATCATAATACCCATTAAGGGCAAAATGGTAATTTTGACAATTTGACAATGGTAATTGGTCATATAGACCAAACGGGTCGAAAGGTGAAATTATCACCCTTTGACAATATCGACTAATGGGTTGTCAAGTTGCGTGAATTTAGGAAATAAATAGCACATGGATGCTTACATCGCTATCACTTAGTAGCCACTAAGGAAAGGTATTGAAACGGGTCAATATATTGATCCGAGCCAGGTATGTATAGTAATACAACTCATCATGTAGAATTTGGAGTTTTATAATAGTTAGACAAGGTTAAAATAAGATATTCGGTTATCTTTTAGGTAAAGCGAATAAATTGAGTTATGATTATGGTGTTTAGAAACATATTGGTTTCTAAACAAGAATATGGTTAAAAAGGGTCGGACTTTGTGGTTCAAACAAGCACTAATAGTCCTTCGTCGTAAAAGAATGACAAAAATTGACTAAAACGCCCTTGTTGGCTAATTCGAATAAACAACCTTTAAAGGTAGTTTTGAAACGAGTTTTATGATCATTCAAATAATTGGAATAAGTGTAAGAAGCGAAAGATGTAAATCTTCAGTCAAATGACTCTATATGAGTCTTTGTCGTAAATTAGTAATCAGATGAGAAAAACTCGGATTATATAGATCACCTCATTAAGTCCACCACAATTATAATTGTGGTGGAAGATTTCTTGACTAGAATGTTGTAAATAACGCTAGAAATGATTGAAAGCGATTTTAAGCTTAAAGTGCTTAAATACCTTAACAGGTCAAAATAAGCACTTGGACATAAACGGGTTCTAACTAAGTAAGAAACCCATGATTTATGATTTAATTGTTAGGAAATATTGAAATTATGATTCTCATGAGTTTATAGATCAAGTAAACGTGTTTGCTTGATAAAATAGCGAACGGGTCAAAATTTGGTAAAAATGTAATAAGCCGAAGACTTAAAAGTCTTAAAATTTGCTAATCCGGATGTTGGATTTTGACTCCATATGATGAAGGGTCAAATTACAATCACGTAGGAAGAAACGGTAGGTCAAACGGACAAGCGGTTTGAAAGATACGAAAGTTTTCGTGTCGTTAAACGGCAAAACAGAGAGGTGGAATGCAGGGACCACCGTAATTTACGGTACCACCGTAAATTACGGTGGAGTTGATATGTGTTACGGTGGTTATATACTGAGTTACGGTGGAAGGATAAACCTTCAGGGGCTACCGTAATTTACGGTCCCACCGTAAATTACGGTGGACCCAGAAACAAAATGCATTTTTTTTAGTTTTAGTTCCCGGATTCTTTTAGATGCGTTTTAAATCCTGTATGACTAAAGCATTTCATGTTTTTATGAAATGTAGGTACTTAGTAGATGCCGGATGAAGATCAAGCTCAACGAAGAACCGAACACGATATAGATTCACGCTTCCGCACTTTGCCACGTTGTAGATTTTAAACAACGGATTCGATTCACGTTATGTAGAATAACTTATAATTTGTAAAAGTTTTTAATAAACCCGTATTTTTATAGCATGTGTAGTCTTAACTACACATCTAATTGTTGGTAATTACATACAAAATCGTTAATCAGTAACTAGGGTGTTACAATTAGATATTAAAAGAACTGATTAACATGTGTTATCAGAGCAATGTTACTCAGTTCTTTAATTCCCTTATGATTATGATCTGGAATTGAATAATTAAGAATTTCGAATATGTTACATGTAATGTCAGTTCTAATGCTGTTGTCTTTTGCATGAAATTAGCATGCGACGAACAAACAGTTTTAGTCCTTTTAAAATTAATTTAACTAGTTTTTTACTATCGCCGCGTTGCGGCGAACGTCTTTTGTTGTTTAGTCTGTGTTTACATGTGTTTTGAAATCACTACAAGCGCGTTGCGCACGAAACCGTTCACAAGAATAAAAAGAAAATATAGGAAAAAACACTAAAAGATAACCAAAATAAAATCAACCAAAAAAGTTGTATGGTAATAATGTTGTTCGTATGAAACCTGTGGTCAGAGATGAGCAAATGATACTGGGTACCGGTACCGAATTTCCTGAACCGAAAGATCTTAAGTACCAATTCGGTACGACTTTTGGCGTTCCTGCTACCGGTTCGTTACCGTTTTTTACCTTCATATACCGGTACCGTAACTGGTATTTTCGGTACCAGTACCGATTCAGTATTGGTTGGTACCGAGCTCATCCCTACCTCTGAAACTAAAAAAAGAAATCATTAAAAGTTGAAAAAAATCAACAAAAAAAGTTGCACGATGTCATTGTTGTTCGTACGACACCCGTGATCAGGGATGAGCAAATGGTACCGGGTAGCAATACCTAAAATTCCGAACTAAAAGATTTTCAAAATCAATTCGATACCGACTTTTGGTGTTTCTGTACCAGGCTGGTATCGGTTTTTATCTTCATGTACCGATAACCGTATTCGTATTTACGATACCAGTACCAGTTAACATAAATTTATCTAATTTATAAAGTAAAGACGATAATAAAAATAAATAAAAAAACTATATTTTATTATAACTTTTTCTAGTTACGGTTCAAAACATTGTCTTTTTCTACTTAGACTATGGGGTATGGGGCGGAGGTTGGGGCGTGGGTTGGAGAGAAACGCCCAAGTCACCACCCCGGGTGAGCTTGGGTTTGAGCGTGGCCCCTTGGGCGGGAGTTTAAGGTCGGCCCTGGGGCATGCTAGCGATCCAATGTGACCGGCTCTTATTGGCTTGTTGGCTAGGGCATAGCGGGCCATTTTTTATTTTAATACACCTGGCCAAGCCACGCCGGGCTAGCCACGCCCTACCATACCCCACGGACAAGTCACTCACCAGTGGGGAGGCTCGAACTCCGCGTGTCAACCCATGCCGTAAACCCCCGCCCCACCTGGCCAAGCCACGCTGGGCTAGCCACGCCCCATCATACCCCACGGACACGTCACTCACCAGTGGGGGGGCTCGAAATCCACGTGTCAACCCATGTCGTAAACCCCTGCCCCACCATACCCCACGATCTTACTATTCAAAACATTGTCTTTTTAATATACTAATATTATATTATTATTATTATTACTGTTCAAAGCATTCCCTTTTTAATATATAGAATAATTTTTTATGACGGCACAAATATGATGCCAATTTTGTTGTTGGTTTGTCATAGTTCCATCACAAATTAATTAGATTTGTAACTTTAGGAATGAGATCAAATACAAACACTTAAGTTTGTAAGAACCAACACATAATTGATAAGTGTCCATTAATAAAAAATTAGTTTAGGGGTAATTTAGACCTTTTGACCATATTTATTTATAACTAATTAAAAATAAGGGGAAGGTTCATTGGGGAACACTAAAAAAGTGGGGAACAGTCGGGAACCGACTCAAACGAACTCCGATTGGACTCATTCCAGCGGCGTTGGAACCGGCTCGTCGAACCCTAACTAAGATCTCTTAACCCTAAACCCTAAATCCTAACTCCTAAACTCTAAACCCTAAAGCTAAAAAAATAAGGCTAAAACCTAAGCTAAAACGTAAAATCTAAACTATAAACCCTAAAAGCTAAACCCTAAAGGCTAAACCTAAATCTAAAACCAAAAGCTAAACCCTAAACCCTAAAGCTAAACCCTAAACCCTAAGGCTAAACCCTAAAAGCCAAACCCTAATATATTTAGGGTTTAGGGGTTATGATTTAGGGTTTAGGGTTAAGAGATCTTAGTTAGGGTTCGACGAGCCGGTTCCAACGCCGCAGAAATGAGTCCAATCGGAGTTCGTTTGAGTCGGTTCCCCACTGTTCCCCACTTTTTTAGTGTTCCCCAATGAACCTCACACTTAAAAATAATTACAAAAAATATAATCAACACAACACTATATAATTAGCATAACATCCTTAATCGTTCTTCAATATCAGCACATCGTCCTCAATCGTTCTCCATTATCAACATAAACGACATTAGCACAACATCCTTAATCGTTCTCCATTATCAGCACACCAGATGTGCTGATTATATCTACTTTTGGTGTTTGTTTGTATTATTTTGTAATTAACACATAATCAGCACGTTATCAGCACAATTATAGAACACCTTTTGTTAACTTTTTTAAAAATCACTTTTATAAATACAAAAAAAATATAGCAATATGGTACTCATATTAAAGATAAAAAAAATACTTGATTTTATGGTATATATTTTTTTTAAAATAATGAAGTATATAAAAGTTATTTTAGTTTAAAAAACCTTGGTGGAATTTGTATTTAATGGAAAATGGTCAAATGACTAGCAATTTTACAAAATAACCCCTAATTTGTTAGTAGTAATTTTTAATTATAAGGGTTTTATTTATAATCAATATCAACCCTTGATTTAAATATCAATGGTTCAGATATGTTCTTACGGTTCTTATAATTAGCATTGTTTGTACAGCATCTTAACCCTGTAACTTTATGCTTTTTGTCAGTTGGTTTTTTTTTTTGAATTCTAAAGCCACCATTAATTCAACGGATTCTTTATGAATTATACTTATTTGAAGATTTCTTTATAATCTAAATTAATTTTAAATTGAAATAAGTGGCTAGAGTGGATTAATTTGTTTCCATTGAATGGTTATTTCAAACCTTTAGTTAATTATTATGTTGAAATTAGCTTGTTTTATTTATGACTATTGCCATTAATGTTTCATATGATATCACCTAATTTTGTGATAGATTAGATTTTGATTATGTTTCCTAAAGTTATGTAACTTTATCTTCAAGTTTTGTATAAATATTATTTTATTTTTATAAACGAATAATTAACTTGGATAAACCTAACTTTTAGATAATCATTCAACTAATTTTTTTGATTGATTTAAAATTTGCTTAACTAAAATAACATTTATTTCAAGTTCTCACTTCTGCCCAAAGGTGATGTGTTTACTTGTGGCGTTATTTAGTGAACTTAAGCATAGCCACTTAGGTGTATATCCTTATTATATGAACAAGCATAGTGTAGCACTTGCCTTATTACATTTGTTCATATGATATACACATGACTTCTGCCTAAGATGCATGAGTGTTTCATTTCCTGCCCAAAGGTGATGTGTTACACTCATGTCTCGCAAACTTTGACTTGTGCCTAAAATTATGGTGTTTCAACTTCTGCCCAAAGGTGATGTGTTACACCTAATCTGCACAGTCTGACTGTTCATGATACTTGTATGATTGGCCATAGCCAAAGCGAAAACCGTCATTCAAGTAGAACCTTATTTAAAATTGGTGTGTATAATTAACATTATCACAGCTTCCTTAGTATAATAATCTTGATTTCTGCATGCCTTAGTTTTAGGTTACCCATAAGTCACCCTAACTTCTTCCTTTGCATTGTATCTTATTCTTCTCATTTTAATCCACTATCAGCTCCTACTATGGCTATTGATACTTTGACTGGTGCGAACTATGCTTTGTGGAAGGATTCTCTTGACCTTACTCTCGCACTCATAGAGTTTGACTGTGCGCTAACTGAAAACGCTCCTCCTGCTCTTACTGATAAGAGTACTGAAGCTGAAAAACTACTCTATCAAAAGTGGGAGAGAGCTAATCGCTTGTCACTTATCTTCATGAAAAACTCGATAAGTCCTCCTATCAGGGGAGCCATTCCTAACGCTGCTACAGCTAAGGAATATCTGACTAATGTGGCGGCTCAATTCCAAGGGACGTCTAAGGCGCAAGCCAGCACCCTCATTCTGAAACTGGTGACTACAAAGTATGATGGGATCAGCGGTATTCGTGAGCACATCCTGAAAATGAATGAGATGGCCCAAAAGCTCAAGGGATTAAGCATGGAGATTAGTAATGGCTTTCTGGTGCATTTTATCATGACGTCTCTGCCCGCATCTTATGAAGCATTCAAAGTCAACTATAACCTTCAGAAGGACCAATGGAAGATGAACGAGTTGATTGCCATGTGCGTGCAAGAAGAAGAACGTCTGAAACTAGAGAAAGCCGATGTTGCTTACCTGATGACTGTTGACTCGAAGAAAATGAAGGGGAACTACAATAAGAAGCCTAATGTAAAGGTCCAAAAGCGGGATGCAGGTGCAAGTGCTTCTGGCTCTAATGACTCCAAAGGGAAGATTCACTGCAAGTTCTGCCGTAAGGTGGGACATAAGCAGAAGGACTGCCCGAACTTTAAGGAGTGGCTAGCCAAGAAAGGTGATAATCTTTTCATGATACTTGAGTCCTTTAATTTAAATGTTCCATCTAATTCTTGGTGGTTTGATTCTAGTTCTATGGTTCATGTAACCAATTCCTTACAGTGATTCCATACAATCCGGAAGCTGAAAAGAAACCAAAGAACGCTTAAGCTGGGAAATGGAAAGCCGTTAGTAGTCGAGGCCGTGGGAACATTAGATTTAGTTATGAAAACTGGTTTAACTGTTAGACTTTATGATACCTTATATATTCCTGAGATTACTCGGAATCTTGTATCAGGACCAAAGTTAGACGTAGACGGTTTTCTTGTTTCTCATGGTCATGGCAAACTTACTATCAGTTTTAATTCTCAAATATTTGGTTATGGCTTCTTGGATGGTGGTCTCTATCGATTAGAACTAGATGGTGATTTTTCCAAGTCTTTGTTATCATATAATATTAATGAGAACTTAACAAAGAGAAAACGCAAACGAGACTTAGAAACCTCATCCATGTTGTGGCATCAACGTTCAGGCCACATTTCACGAGAACGCTTAACTCGACTCGTGAAGGATGAAGTCTTACCACCTCTCGATTTCAATGATTTTGGAACATGTGTCAAATGCCTTAAAGGTAAAATGACATCAGCAAATAAGAAAGGTGCCACTAGGAGCTCTAATTTATTAGAACTCATTCATACTGATATTAGCGGCCCTTATAACATCGCTGGCATAACTGGACACACTTCATTTATCACGTTTATTCATGATTATTCACGTTATATGCACCTGTATCTCATTAAAGAAAAATCTGAATCTCACACAACTTTTAAAGACTATAAAGCTGAAGTTGAAAAACAATTAGATCGTCAAATAAAAGTTGTTAGATCAGATAGAGGAGGCGAATATTATGGTCGACATACTGACGTGGGTCAGGCTCCTGGTCCATTTTATGAGTTTTGTAAGGGCCAGGGGATCGTGAACCAATATACTATGCCTGATACTCCTCAGCAGAACGGTGTTGCTGAGAGAAGAAATAGAACCCTAATGGACATGGTACGCAATATGTTAGCCAACTCAGGTGTGCCCTTATTCCTCTGGACCGAGGCCTTAAAAGCAGCTGTTCATATACTCAATAGAGTTCCTTCGAAGTCTGTCCCTAAAACTCCTTATGAACTTTGGACAGGAAGGAAACCGAGTCTTAGATATATGAAAGTATGGGGTTGCCTTGCCGAAGCTAAACTTTATAACCCTTTCTTAAAGAAACTGGATATGAAAACACCAAGTTGTTTCTTTATTGGATATCCAGATCACTCAAAGGGTTATAGATTCTATTGTCCCTCCCATGTTACTCGTATTGTAGAAACCAAGCGTGTCGCGTTTCTTGAGGACTTTAAGGTCAGTGGGAGCAGTGAAAATCCTTACAATGATTTACAAAAAGTACAAGATGCGAGGGGGAGACACTCGTCCATTTCATTACCTCATATTACTACTCCTCTTGTACTCGATATTGAACCGCATATCACTGCACCACCTCCAACTCATTCAGAATTAAATGTTGCTCCGCATGTACCTGAGAATGAAGGACCCTCAAATGTCGATGTTGAGAATCAACCTAGGAGGTCATCTAGGGCGAGAAGGCCCACTAATTTTGATAATTATGAAACCTACCTAGCTGAAGCCGTATCAGATGATGGAAAGTTTACCGATCCTACCTCTTACAATGAAGCCGTTAGTAGTGATCAGTCTTCTGAATGGAACAAAGCTATGATTGACGAGCTTGACTCCATGAAGAAAAATGACGTTTGGGATTTGGTTGAATTACCCGACGGTGTTAAACCCGTAGGATGTAAATGGGTCTTCAAAACAAAACTAAATCTGGATGGAAGCGTTGAACGATATAAAGCAAGATTGGTTGCAAAGGGCTATACTCAGAAATAGGGATTTGATTATCAAGAGACCTTTTCACCTGTCTCTCGAAAAGATTCCTTAAGGATCGTCTTGGCCCTAGTAGCTCATTTTGATTTAGAGTTGCATCAGATGGATGTCAAGACTGTTTTCCTCAATGGAGATTTGTATGAAGACGTGTTCATGAAGCAACCTGAAGGGTTCAAAGCTGAAGGTCAAGAACATCTTGTCTGCAAGCTGAAGAAATCCATATACGGTTTGAAGCAAGCATCACGTCAATGGTATCTTAAGTTTGATGAAGTCATGAAGAAGCAAGGCTTTATGAAGAACCAAGTGGATCAATGCACCTACCTCAAGATGAGTGGGAGCAATTTTACTATACTTGTCCTTTACGCAGATGATATTCTATTGGCAAGTAATAGCTTAGATATGTTGCATGAATCGAAGCGCTTACTCTCGCATAACTTTGACATGAAATATCTCGGAGAGGCTTCTTATGTTATTGGCATCGAAATACATCGAGATAGAAGAAATGGAATTTTGGGCTTATCACAAAAGGCTTACATTGATCGTGTCCTTAGTCGATATAACATGCAACAAAGCTCTCCCTCTGTAGCTCCAGTAGTTAAAAGAGATGTTTCCGGTTCTTTTCAATGTCCGAAAACTGAGGATGAAAAGGCGCAAATGAGAATGATACCTTATGCCTCAGTAGTTGGGAGCCTCATGTATGCTCAGGTCTGCACTAGTCCAGATATCGCTTATGTTACAGGGATGCTAGGCCGTTATCTGTCTAATCCTGGCCTTAATCACTGGAAAGCAGCGAAGAAAGTACTTCGATATCTTCAGGGGACGAAAGACTATAAACTGACTTATAGAAGAAGTGACGTTTTGGAAGTGGTTGGTTATTCTGATTCTGACTTTGCTAAATGCAAAGATGACAAGAAATCCACTTCATGGTATATCTTTATGTTAGTCGGCGGACCTATTTCATGGAGGAGTCATAAACGACAACTAACTTCAACATCCACTATGATGGTAGAATACATTGCTGTATATAACGCTACATGTCATGGAATGTTGCTAAAGAATCTGATTACTCGACTCAAAGTTGTTAATTCCATATCTAGACCATTGAAGCTGTACTGTGATAACTCAGCTGCCGTTAACTTCTCGAACAGTAACAGTTCGACTGGAGCTGGATTATATCTTGATACAAAGTATTTGTTCGTACGTGAACGTGTTGAGGAAAATAAGCTTTTTATTGAGTATATAAGTACGAAAAATATGCTTGCGGATCCGATGACTAAAGGTCTCCCACCTAAAGTATTCGAAGAACATGTTTCGAAGATGGGCTTTTGTAAAGACCTTATTTAAATGCATATTGTACTAACTTACGTTTAATGATAAAATTTCCTCATTTGATTTGTTTGTCTCTAACTACGTTTCGCTAGCCTAATGACGTAAAGACTATTACTATACAAATCATCGTTTAAGGGCTTACTTGTAAATTGATCCTTATTTTGCTTAGGTTTTAAATTTGGGATTGTAGTATGATTAATGGGGGTCTTGAGTTGAATAACTGACTCAACGACTGTATTTTTCTGCTGCAATTTTGGTTTAAAACTAAAATGAGTATTAACTCCTGATCAGGCTTATCTAATACTCATAATAAATGATCACTCAGCCAAGTGGGAGAATGTTAGAGTAAATTATTTATTTATTTATTAAATAATTTATGGTGCCCTTATTGATCATTTATCTAATAACCAGATCAATTTACCTTAATATCCCTATAAAATTAACTGAGTTTTATTTGATGGACATAAATGCCCGTACTAGTTAATTAGGGTTTCCCCTTGGGTGAAGCATATAAATACAGGTTATTGGGAACCCTAAAAACACACCATAAAGTTTACGGCCCCCTTACTACGATATGTTATTATCCCTCTCCATCCTAATTGCTCACCCTAAACGGGAACCGATCAAGATGGCTTCTTCTTCATCTCTTACCGCCACTGGATTGTCAGGTATATCAAGATCCCTAAAGTGTTTTCATTAGTGTAACACCCCAAAAATGGGTTTGGTAATTTAAACCCGGTTAATACAAAGGAACGGGTAAAAAAAAAATACTGCTAGGGGTAAAAGTGAACCCGTAAATGAATATTGACTAGGAATAAATATCCTAGTTGAATATTAGTATCGTTAGTATTAAACGAAGGGTTGTAGCCTTATTTAAATAAAACGAAACATGAGGGACCAAAGTAAACAACTTGAAAGTTGTTTTATTAAATAGAAAACAACACACACACAAACACACACATCGTGTGTGTGTGTGTTCTTCATCAACGAGCAGGGAAGGCTCCCTTGGAGCCAAAACCCTAAACTTCACAAATTCTCCAAATTGAAAGGCTAAACGAAGTCCAAATCCACAACCGAACATGAATTAACGATCACCTTCACAAGGGGATCGTAAGGTATGTCTTCAAACTTAGATTTGATGATCTTGTTTGAAGTGGGTTATGATCAATACATGAATTTGTATGCAATTAAGCTTGTAGAGGTGTTAGAAACACCAAATAGAACTTGTGTTATGAATAATTTCAAGTAATTGGGTGATTTAGAATGAAAACCCATTGCATGAGTATGAAGATGATGATCATGATGAACTTGTAGATGTATTAGTGTGATCTTGTGATGTATAAGGTGTTATATGATAGACTTAGATAGATAAACTTGATGTGGAAATTATGATTATGAGATTTTGCTTGAATGTGATGGTTCATAAGATGAATTAGGGAAGAACATGCTTAAAGCACTTGTACATTATGCTTAAAAAGTGATACGCACACCAAGTGTTTGATGAAATGTCTAAATGACAATAATATGTGAAATTGTATGCAATTAATGGGTAAACATGTATAGAAAGTGGTATTAATGAAATTGATAGTAAACTAACATGAGGAATGTATTCTAGATATAGTTCATGTGAAGATTATGTTAGGTTGATGTTGAGTATGCTTCATGCTTGTTTGAATTGATTAATGAAAGTCATACGTGAGATATGAAATTGATATGATCGTTCATACGCACAATCATATATGCTAACAAGAATGTGAATGTAATGACATGTACGGTTAGGAGTCATGTCAACGCGGACACAAGCATGGAAGGGCAACGGGCCAAGGATAAACACGGAAGCTATGCTCGAACTCGGACGCACAAGGTAAGTGAACTCCAAACTTACCCTTTTGTTTAGTAATGTAATTATGACATATGGTAATTATTGAATGTAATATAAGAAAATATGAATTGTTGTTATTACTAAGTTAAGTTATAGTGGAAATGAGACGGAAGTGGTTAAGAAAGAGATTCGATTAAGTTTGGGTAAGAAACGGAACTTATTTAATGAATTATGCATAAAGATGAATTAAGGAGTTATATAGGTAGGATGTAAATTGTAGGTACGGGTGTGAATAGAAAATGAATACATGCTTGAGAGAGGTATTTAATTATATGCTTGAATGATTAAGACGAGTTATGCGTATTTGAGGACACGTCCATATGAAAGGAAGTTAATGATACTAACCGTTTTTCTATTAAGAATTAATGTAAAACATAGGCAGGTTAATAATGGAAGTAAAGGTTGACTCTGCAATCCGATGCGACTAATGGAATGGATGGATGAAGGAGCTAGTATAAGAGGAAGCATGATATGTGGACGCTTATTATGCATGTGTTAATATTTTGTATTATGTTACCGGTTACTAATGATGAGATTGAATGTGGTGACTGCAGGTTGTTCAGGATTTTGGATGTTTCACCAAGAATTGTACGCGGTTGAAGATCGAGTCAAGACATGGATTGTACGTGGGTGTGTATGTGGTCACTTAATTCGATATATGTATGATAGTTGTCAATCAAATTTTCTAAAGGAATTAATGTATTTAAGTGAAAGAAAGGATGTCATTAAAGAAATTTTTAATTATGTGTTTTCCGCTGCGAATTTTGGTTTTTTAAACATTTAGGGCGTAACAATTAGATATTAAAAGAACTAATTAACATGTAGAACATCCAACTTGATTCAAATATGTGTGTGTTCTGTAATGAAGCTCCTGAAACTGGGGATCATATTTTCCCTCTTGTTACATAGGTCTTGTTGTTGGAAATTTTAGTGAAAATGGGTTTTTCACTAAATATTTTGGACATAAATAATATTTATATATCTGTTGTATAAATAATTATTTATGGGTTTGTGTTCAAACTATGTCCAAATAGAGCTGAGATGAATGAGATATCGAAGCTTGAAGTTGTATGTTTGGAAAAACAAAGATGAGGAAAATGGATTGAAATTTGTCATCTTGTCCCACATAGGTGGAATGACAAAACTTAAAGTGGTATATAAGGAGGAACACTCCTTGAAGACAAACATCAGTGGGGACCCTAAAGGGTGCGGAGCACCGTTACTCGTGCACATATGCGCGCGTGCCGTGGGCTATAGGCCCTATGTAGTGCGCTTTGAACTTCGCACACCGCCTTTGTATTTTTGTCCATGAGCGCGTGGTCAGATACATGGTGGGTCCGCTTATAGCACATGAGTTTGGATGGCGCATGACCAAGTGGCGTCCTGGTATGCATAGTAGCATCCGTGTGGCGCGCAAGTATAGATGGCGCATGACCAGGTGGCGTCCTGGTATACGCAATGGCATATGTGTGGCGCGCGGGTCCATATGGCATGGCGTAAGGTCCATGTAGAGTGTTGCATGGATTTACGGATCAGTTATGGCGCGCGCGCAGGTTACAGTACTAACTAGGAGCACTGGTCTGTACACCATGCGCATGCGCGGGTTCCATACGATGTGGCGCACGGACTGAAGAGTCACTTCAGGCGCGCGTACATGTCTGCAACGGTAACATAGCAATTGGCAGGACCTGGTCAAGCTAGCTGTTACAACCCGTTAATTGCGTGTCATGATAAATATGACCGTTTTTTGTCTAACCACTTAAGTCCATTAAAGTCATATTCATTATCTTGTTTATTACAAGATTAATGTTATAATTATGACAAGATTAATGTCTATTTTATTACTAGTTTTAATGAGCTTAAAACTATAAGTGTATATATATGAACTTGGTGGTTCATATTAGAGATACAAACAAAAATTAGACATTCTCTTGACTCTCGTTTTTCCTTTGAGAGCAGTACTCTCATATTTACATACTTCATCTTTTTCCTAAATTTATAAACACCAATTTATACCCGATGTAATCTCGGGCGTGAGAGCCATCTCCGGCAGTACAACTACTGCTTCGGTTGTTGTATCCTGGAAACAGACCGTCTGAGAGGAGGCGCGGAATCTGTTTTTAGGGCCCCGTGTCTAACACGATCCTCAACCAAAACCGTCAACGACAGTTTGTTCATTCATGCAGCGGAGGTTTATTCAAGATGGTGCGGTTGAAGTTCTTCCAAAGATGTTGGCTTGAATCAAGATTGGTACAATTATTGTGTATTTTAGTTTCGTTCATTTGGTTTTTGTAACCGGTATTGTACTTGATGAATTTCCCACAAATAACGAGAGACTCGTTATTATTTATTTTATTAATATTTTTTTTAATAAAAAGTGAACCTAGTTTCTACACTTTTCTTATGAAACCATGTTAGTCCCCCCCCCCCCCCCCCCCCCCTATTTGCTTCTCGATGCAAGACTTGTTGAATATTCCCAACTCTTTAGGGGTAGGTCGTCAAAAACAGGATGTCGTCCAAGGAATTGTCTTTAGTTATCGGTTTATGGAGAATACGGAAGGCCATATATGCTATTTTCTATAGAAAATGATTTCTATTGAGAAGATTATCGGTTGATGGGTGTTGTCTATGAAAGTTTAGCTTTTGGAACAAAACAAAAAAAAAAAGAAAAAAAATGGTCTATTTGGTGCTAACTTGTTTACGACAAGAAAACAAATTTGAATTATTGCGAAGGAGTGGATATAAATAAAAGGAGAGTGAAGCTTAGGGAAATCAATCTGGATAAGAATAAAGACCAACCGAGGGGACCTCAAAAATAGTATATTCTCATCAATTGTAGACGTGTTACATAGTTACAATGCTTACCCTAAAATAGATGTTTACTTGTGGTTAAGGTCTTTAAAAGTCCTCTCATTTTGCACTAGATGTCTTTTTCTTATTAATTTAATTGAAAAACAAAAACTAATGTAATATATGTATGGTTATTTATATGTTTTCTTTTTGAAAAACAATGTATGGTTATTTATATGTTTTCTTTTTTCTAATATCTCTTGATTAAGAATAAATGCAGCCTTTTGTACAAATATATTTTCGGGAAATTGTATTTTAGTAAGTTAAAAGAGAAACGGACCAACGGAGAAGCCCTCGTTCGTTCTCAAAAGACGAAAATTTTTAGAAAAAAAAAGTTGAAAGTAAGGTTTTTTGTTGTGTCCATTTGTTTAGAAAATGAGTGTTCATGTTTGTTTATGTTTGTTCGTCAACAATATGAGCGAAAACAAAAGTTAATGAAGGTATCACAAACAAATGAACAAAACTGAACATAGATGAATGAACATAACTAGTGGAACATCAATTAAAAGAAAACGTGAACATTAATATGTTGGACTTAAATAGCTAGTAAGACTATATTAAATTGTAGTGCATGATGCTTCAATTTTACAAAACTAGACGAAATTGTAATGTGTCTAATAAAATAAATATAAACGAACGAATCCGGTGAAAATAAATGAACAAACATAAACGAATTTAAATGAATGAACGTGTACGTACATAACTAAATGGACAAAAGCCTACTAGTGTTCGTTCATTAATTTTTCATAATAAAATATAAACAAATTTCCCATCGAAATCTTTACAAATGTTCGATTCATTTACCATTGGAATTAATTAACAGTATAGTTACGTTGAGGAAAAATAAAATGTAAGGGGTCGATATCAAAAGGATGTCCGGATCTTATCCTACAAGTCTACAACATATTATTAAACTGAAGGGTGTGAGGGTCATTGTTGGTACATGATTTGCCACGTAGAAACGTGATAGAAAGTACACCACCCTCTTGCCTGATCCACCATGGTTCGCATGAATTAAACCATGGTTCTCTTTTCCATTTTTCCAAGATTTCCTTTCCTTTTACTTTAAACAAAAAAAAATTAAAATAAATAAGGGGATAGCGGTTTGGGTAATGACCACACCTTTAGAGTAATAGTTTTGGATGATGGATTAGAGGCGGGTGACATGACGCTGACGTGGAGGGTCAGGTTGGTCATGAGGGTCATGACCACACCCTATGGCCTTACTCTTGAAAAATAAAAGTCAAATGTCTAAATTTGGACGAGTACAATATTTAACAATCGATTTGTTTTAAACGTATATTTAAATAATAAGTTTTGCAAAATTATGTAACATATTAAATCGTTTATAACGTTTCAAGGAAATAGGCCATGAACTTAAGTCAATATATAAATGGATATCAGAATTTTATTTAAACTGATTTTCATATGTTATCTAACTAGTAGGACTCAGTGTCTCACTCTCACCAATTTTGAAACCTATAACAAAATTTTTAGAGTTAACTGCCATTTTCGTCCCTGTGGTTTGGTCACTTTGGCCATTTCAGTCCATTTTTCAAAAATGCGCCATTTTCGTCCCCCACATTCTGGAAAGGTGCCATTTCAGTCCAAAAATCATAACTCAGTTAAGTCAGTTTGTAAATAAGGACTGATTGTGTAAATTTGTAACATAAAGGACTGATTGTGTAAATTTGAAAAATGGACTGAAATGGCAGTTAACACCACCACCACTAGCCCTGCCGCCACCACCACTCCGCTGCCACCACCACCACCGCCACCACAGCCACCACAGCCACCACCGCCACCACAGCCACCACCGCCACCACCGCCACCACAGCCACCACCGCCACCACCGCCACCACAGCCACCACCGCCACCACAGCGTTGCCATGAGCAAGAGAGGCTAGCACTGTTTAAGTTTAAAGACAGCGTCAAAGATGATTTCAAAATGTTGTCATCATGGGTTGGCATCGATTGTTGCTCATGGGACCGAGTTCATTGTGATGGTGCCACCGGAAGAGTTGCCAGTCTTCATCTAAGAGGAATTGTAAGGGGACTTTCTTCTTCATGTTGGGTAACTGGCACTGCCAGCGTCACCACAAGTATGGTAAACGCCTACTTAGTTGGTGAAGAGTACTACTTAATTGGAGAAGATGTCAACTCTTCTTTAGCAGAGTTGAGGCATTTAAGATATCTGGACTTGAGCGGGAATGATTTTCAAGGAAGGCGGATCCCGGAGTTCATCGGATCCTTGAAAAAGTTAAGTTACCTCAATCTCTCTAATGCAGGTTTTAGTGGCAATATTCCCCATCACATTGGAAATCTTTCAAACTTGAAAGTTCTTGCTCTCGATTCAACGACATACACACAAACGTTAACCGCCGATGATATGGTATGGATTTCTGGCCTTTCGTCACTCAAGTATCTTGAATGGAGTGAATCTTAGCGGGGCAAAAAATCGTGACAAGGTGCTTTACATGATTCCTTCAGTAATACACTTAAGCTTGTCATGCTCTGGATTTTCAGCTGTTGATCTTGCAGGTCCGCGTCTGAATTTTAGTACAATTCTTCCCAACATCAAATACCTTCAGCTTAAGGACAACGCAATTGAAGGCCTATTTCCATCAATTTTAACAAACATGAGTTCCCTAGTATCTCTTGACCTTTCAGGCAACATTCTAAATTCATCAATTCCTTTCATGCCTAGCCTTCTTAAGCTTGATCTTTCAAATAGTAAAATTAGGCAGATTGATTATATTGGTATATGGAGACAGTGCAACCTGAAAGAGTTGATTGTTTCATCTAGTAATCTTGAAGGAGATATGACTGGACCATCAATAAATGCATCCATGTGTTCCACATATGCTTTAGAGGTGCTGGATTTATCTCTGAATGAATTAAGTTGTTCAATTCCAAAATCATTTGGAAGGCTGACAAGTTTAAGAGCATTACATCTTGAATCGAACAGATTAAAAGGTCCAATCCCTGAAGATTTGTCGGTGGTGGCTATGGTGGCTGTGGTGGCGGTGGTGGCGGTGGTGGTGGTGGTGGCAGCGGAGTGGTGGTGGTGGCAGGGCTAATGGTGGTGGTGTTAACTGCCATTTCAGTCCATTTTTCAAATTTACACAATCAGTCCTTTATGTTACAAATTTACACAATCAGTCCTTATTTACAAACTGACTTAACTGGGTTATGATTTTTGGACTGAAATGGCACCTTTCCAGAACGTGGGGGACGAAAATGGCGCATTTTTGAAAAATGGACTGAAATGGCCAAAGTGACCAAACCACAGGGACGAAAATGGCAGTTAACTCAAATTTTTAACATCATCACTATTGTCACATTTACTACGAAATTTTGCCTAAGAGCCTGATGTGATGCAAATAAAAAAAATGTTTTCGATAAGTTGAAGACTAATTAAATAATAAAAAGATAACATTGAAATAACTATCAAACTATACAAAGAGTTACTCACGCATGAGGGTTTTTCTTTTGTTTTGTCTTTTTTTGAACTTAAGTGACATAACGAAAAGTCAATTTGGGACGACTTAATTAACACTAAAAGAAATGGATATATGGCTAAAGGTTTACAAAAAAGTAAAGACCAAAAGTCTATATTTTCAGAAATGAAAATAAAAAGAAAGAATATATGATAGTGGATACCGGCCGAATAGACAGTTTGGGTCATGAACTTTTATATAAGTAATCTATGTAGCCCCCTAATGTGCGGTCGGTACACGGCTTTATTAAGCATGTTCAGTTCATTTCTGAATTACGCACGTTATAAATTTCAAGCCCTAGTTACATATGAAGAAGAAATTACGCATGGTCAAAACACAAAATCACGCATAGGTTGCTTCAACCCTAATTACGCATGTTATATGCATAATTACGCACGTTATTTGATGGTCATGTACCGGTTGTACTTTAGGAGCCTTTTGTATTTTAAACCTTTCGCATAAGTTCCAATTGTTGTTAAGCAGGGGCGCAGCATGGTGGAGGCGGGAGGGGGCGGCCGACCCCCCGAACTTTTCGCTAAGTAGTGGAGAGTTTGTAGGTTTCATATAGAAATTTTTGAGCATATACGTTTTCGACCCCCCGTTTTATAGAATTTTTTTTGTATATACGTTTTCGACTCCCAGGTCGGAAATCTCAAGCTTCACCACTGTTGTTAAGTATACGAAAACGAATAGTTTAGCACAAGTCTTTAAAATAAGTTTCTACTAAAAGAGTATTTAAACATTTTTAAGCGTTCATTTTACTAATTTGGCTAATTAGAGATTTGTTTTTTGGGTTCTGAAAAAAAATCATGAGCAAATTTGACTTTTGGGTATTCAAGTTTTGTCATGGCGATCGACTTGTCTGTGTGGGTGTGTTTATATGAGTGTTGTGTATGTATGAAGTTGGTGGTCATGTTTGTGTGGATGTTAAAGGTGTGGTTATGGGTGCCAAAATTATGGGTGAAAAGGTGTTTAATAATTGCTTGTGTAGCCGTTAGATGGTGATTATAGCGAAAGTGGAGAATACAAGTGTTGATAATAATGGTAAATGATAATGGTGGATAGGGTGATAGTATTTCGTGGACGGATATGTGACGGTGGTGCGCGGAAAGAATGAAGGTGTGCCACGAGTAAAGGTTGACGATTAATAGTTGTAATAAAATCAGTTGTTATAAGTGTAACGCTAAAAATGATATAATTGTGACAAAATAGATAAAATGACTTTATGTGGGTTGATATTATTAAAATGTTTCGAAAAGAGTTAATTACATAGTTAGTCCCTGTGGTTTGCACAAAATAACATACTTAGGTACTAATGGTTTAAAATCACCTTATAGGGTATTAACTTTTCATTTTGTAATGTTTGAATGTATTAACATAGTTAGTCCATGTGGTTCGTACAAAATAACATACTTAGGTACTAATAGAATGTGATTTTAAACCTACAAATAACGTTAATACCTCCAAACGTTACAAAATGAAAAATTAATACCCTAGAATGTGATTTTAAACTATTAATACCTAAGTATGTTACTTTGTGCAAACTATGGGGACTACCTATGTAATTAACTCTTTCGAAAATTTATAATTATTTGTAACAATGTTAATGACTTTATAATAATTTTAGTGTGTTTGTAAACTATACGCTAGGAGTTGACTACAAAGTCTAAATTTCCTAAAAAGTGTAAAAAAAATCATAAAACACTATAATGTCAGCTATAAAACACACAAAAACCAACAAACAACATAATGGAGATTACTAAAACATCATATATGTGGGTTTTGTATTGTATTTTGGATGATAAGACTCTGATTATACAGTGACAAACATTATTGTGTTTTATGTTGATTAACATATTGTGTTTTATATTCATAGTTCTACGATGATGGGTATAAATTTTTTATGGACTATTAGAGTTTGAATATAGTGTTTTAGTAATATTCACTCTGTTATTTGCGGGTTTTAGATGTGTTTTATAGCTGAAATTTATGTCTTTTTACACTTTTTAAAAAATTAGGACTTTCTAGTCGAATCTTACCCATAGATTATAAATCAATTTTAAGAAAGTGAAATGATTTGTAAAAGAAAAAAAAATTCACATTCACAAACTTAATAATTTAAAATATCTCAAGAAAAAAGATAAGATAGGTTTCACATTTTGTGACAGTCTTTCTAATCTTAAATATTTTTAAATTAAAATAATGAACTAAATATAGACCAAAGGTAAGCCGTCAACGTGGATGATGGGGATCAGATCATCATCCATACCCAATCAATAAGTTGTCTGTCTGAGCTTATCCGCTTCACCAACGTGTATATGAGTGTTTGGCCACATCAAGAAACAAGTATTCCATCCTTAATTTTTCTTTTTTTAATTTTCTTTTCTAAACAGCATCCCATATTTTTTTTATTTGACGACTTCAGCATACCTATATACCACCTAAATTATTTACTTTGTTTTACTAGATGCTTAATATATATATACTAGGTTATGACCCCGTGTATTACACGGGTTGAATAAATAAATTTTATATACTAAATAATAAAACAATATATCATTAAAAACCTTTTTATTGCACAAGTTGAATAAATATAATTTTATATATTAAATAATAAAAAGTTATATCTATAAGAACAATATTGTACAGGTTGAATAAATGTAATTTTATATACAAAATAAAAAAAGTTATATCTTTAAAACCACGTGTATTACACGAGTTGAATAAATGTAATTTTATATACAAAATAAAAAAAAGTTATATCTTTAAAACCACGTGTATTACACGAGTTGAATAAATGTAATATTGTTACCAAATAATAAAATAATACATTTTTAAAAAACATCATTTATTACACGGGTTGAATAAATGTAATTTTATATACCAAATAATAAAAACATTACATCTTTAAAAATATGCGTATTACACGGTTTGCATAAATGTAATTTTCTGTACTAAATAATATAAAATATATATCCTTAAAAATTCTTGTGTATTGTACGAATTGAATAAATCTAATTTTATACATCAAATAATAAAATTACGATTTTGGCCCATTGGTTATATCACTTTTACCCTTTTAGCCCAAAAAAGAGTTTTTTAACATATAAACCCCCAACGTCTTTTTTCTAACCTTTTTGGCCCATAACGTCTTTTTTCTAACTTTTTTGGCCCATAACGTCTTTTTTTTTTAACCCTTTTGGCCGCTAACATTTAATAGATGAGGTTAGTGTTAGGGGCCAAAAGGGTTAGAAAAAAAGACGTTAGGGGCTCAGATGTTAAAAAAAAATTAGGCTAAAATGATGAAAGTGATATAACTACAGGGGCCAAAATCGTAATTTTCTTTAAAGAATTTTTAACATCTAAGCCCCCAACGTCTTTTTTCTAAACCTTTTTGGCCCCTAACGTCTTTTTTTAACCCTTTTGGCCCCTAACATTTAATGGATGGGGTTAGTGTTAAGGTCCAAAAGGGTTAGAAAAGAAGTCGTTGGGGGCTCAGATGTTAAAAAATTCTTTTTCGACTAAAAGGGTAAAAGTGATATAACTACAGGGGCCAAAATCATAATTTTCTCTAAATAATATTAAAAATGAGAAGAAGATTAAACTAAATAATAATTATCCATAAGATATTAAACTAAATAATATTTAATAGGAGGATTATCTATAATTAATTAGAAAATATTAAATTAAAATAATAAGTATCTATAAGAGATGCCCTAATATTATGACAAGTGTCCCAAAAGTGGTTTCTTTTATTATATAGTATAGATATAAAGTAAAGTCAACAAAGAAATTAATGTAAAATTAAATATATTATGTATTTAATATTTAATTTATAGCCATTATAATCATTTACATAATATAGATCAAAATATATTATAACCTATTAAATAATTAGTTGGTAATTGTTGATGGACCATATTACCCTTATTAACTAATTAGGTTTCCTCCTGGGTGCTTATATAAGGAGAATTATGTGGAGGTTAAAGGGTTACTCAGTTACACAATTAGACACACCCCATAAGCATAACATCATAATCGAGACCTCCTCTCCTATACCGATACCCTTTCGGTTTTCTTAGCCACCATCATCAGTTAGCATCCTAAGGAGGAACCAGATCAAGCTGACAACCATGTCAAACCTTATTGCTGCGTCTCCATCTGGATTCTCTGCTAGCCTGTGCTGATGCAATCAAAGGTATGTTTTCATGTTTTCCCTCATGTATAAACAGAACTGATCCAAAAAAAATGTATATATGTTTTTACATTTAAAATGGATAGACTATAAACGATTGTTAAAATAATTTTTATTATGTTTTTATAATATTTTTGTAACTAGGTTTATAGAAGTTCGTCGCGTTGCGGCGAATTTTTTTTGTTATTTAGTCTGTGTTTATATGTGGTTTGAAATCACTACGAGCGTGTTGCGAACGGAACTGCTGACAAGATTAAAAAGAAAATGTAGAAAAAAAACACTAAAAGATAACCGAAAGAAAATCAACCAAAAAAATTGTATGGTAACGATGTTGTTCGTATAAAACACGTGGTCAGAGATGAGCAAATTGTTATGGGTACCGGTACCGACTTTTGGCGTTCCTGGTACCGACTCACAACCGTTTTTTACATTCATATACCAATACCGTAACCGGTGTTCTGTATCGGTTGGCACCGAGCTCATCCCTACCCCTGAAACTAAAAAAAGAAAAAATTAAAAGTTGAAGAAAATTAACAAAAAAAAAGTTGTACGATACCGTTGTTCGTACGGTAACCGTGATCAGGGACGAGGAAATGGTACCGGGTAGCAGCACTGAATTTCCCGAACCAAAAGATTTCCAATATCAATTCGGCACCAACTTTTAGCGTTTTCTGTATTAATGCTGGTTTTTACCTTCATGTACTGATGCCGAACAGGACCATCCCGGTATTTTCGATACCTAATGCCGGTTTTTACCTTCACGTACTGATGCCGAACAGGACCGTCCCGGTATTTTCGATACCGGTTGACACCAAGCTTATCCCAAACCCCGATATTTAAAAAAGGATTAAAATTTAAAAGTAAAGAAAATAACTATTATTATAATATTAAAATAATAAAAGTATTAAAAAACTATATATTATTATAATATTAAAATCAGTATTCATTTCGTTTAGTAATATATAGTAAAAATGTTTTTTAATGTCTAAATTTTACTCTTTTGCTTTAAATAATATACTTGTACTAATATACATTTTTACTCTATTTTATTTTCATTTAGTTTGATTTTTCTTTAATAATCTTTTAAAAAAATTAAGAAGGCAGGTGTGTTTGGTATTTTGCTGAAAACATGGTTGTATTTAAAATAGAATAATTTTAGGAACTTTAAATAATATAAGCCTTTAACCCATTTAATTTTCATTTAACTTGATTTTTTTTCTAATAAGTTCGTTAACTTTTAAAAAAAAGTTGAATACGTAGCGTAGGTATGTTTATTTTTATTTTTATCGTAGTTTGGTATTTTCTTTGTGAAAACAAAACTGTATACAAAGTAGATTATTTTTCATAAGTTATTTGTGTCAATGTAATTTTAGACATATTATGACTTTATATATTGTGTTTCTCTTTCGGTTGCTATATATAACGAATTTTTTTAAAAGGCAAATTTCTTTTATTTCTGTCGTCTGTGAGACTTGAACCCAAGACCTCTCTCTCACAAAGTGTTTAGAGAGTTCGCCTTTACTAATAGACCACCATCCCATTAATTTGAAAGACACAATTAGACCTCTATCTTATGAAAATCAAAAACTTTTTTATTTTCTAAAAGAAAAAAATATCTGACCCATTCTTTTTATTTCTTCTAGATCATGGTGTCAACTTTTGTTTAGATAATGATCAAGATCATGAAAATAATAATACTTTACCCCAATTTAAAGATGAATAATATAGGTTTTTTTTTATTTTCATTATTATATACTACATTAGATTTTTTCAGCACGTTTTCATTATTATATTATATTATATTATATTATACTACATATACATTTGTAAGTTTGAGGAATAGTGCCATGCAGCTGTTTGGCACTCTCCCATTGGACCAACACATTTATTGTTTTATATCTATTTTAAAATTACGTTTTAGCTCCCAGCTCAAAATAAAATTACGTTTTTTGTCCCCATCTCAAAATTACGATCTTGCCCTCAATTCACAATTACGACTTTGCCTGGCACTCTTCCATTGGACCAACCAGTTTATTATTTTATATTCATTCTAAAATCACGTTTTTGTCCCTCTTTAAAATTACGGTTTTGTCCCCATCTCTAAATAAAATTACGCTTTTGTCCCATCTCAAAATTACGATTTTTCCCTCCATTCAAAATAAAATTGTGGTTTTGCCCTCAGCTCAGAATTACCTTTTCGCCCCCAGTTCAAATAAAATTTAGTTTTTGCCCACAGCTAAAAATTGCGATTTTGCCCTCTGTTCAAAAATGTGATTTTTCCCCGTTAAAAATTGTGATTTCGCCCTCATTTCAAAATTACTTTTTTCCCCAGTTTAAAATAAAATTATGTTTTTGCCCCGAATTCAAAATTACGATTTTGCCCTCAGTTCAAAATAAAATTGTGTTTTTGCCTCCAGCTTAAAATTACGCCTGTGCCCTTAGTTCAAATTTATATTATGTTGTTACCTCAAGCTCAAAATTACGAATTTGCCCCTGGGACAAATTTACAGTACTGCCATTACTTTAGCTTTTGGCAAATTACGATTTTACCCCAGTAAAAAAATACAACTTTCCCTCAGTTAAAAATTACAATATTGCCATTGTTTTAGTTTTTTTTTTATCAAAACTATAAAAGTGTTTTGTTTTAATTGGTTTACTCGATTTAATTGTTTTTCGTGTCAATGAGCTAACTAAGGCTATGGGGCTTGGGTTGGGGCGTGGGTTGGGGGGAAACGCCCAAGGCACCACCCCGGGTGGGCTTGGGTTGGGGCGTGGCCCTTGGGGCTTGGGTTTCAAGTCGGGCGTGTGGCGGGGGAAGCGAGCTGACATGGCGGGCTGTGTATGGCCAAAACAAAATAGGCGTTGGGCTAGCCGTTGGCCAACGGCTATGTTAAAAAAAAATTAATTTTTCACTATAAAACTCACATTTTTCTTCCATTTTTTACCACATTCAACCACATCTTCTATAAAATCATCTTCAATTCTCCTTCTACAAAACGAAAAAATGCATCCTTATAACCGTCCTTTTGATCCAAACAACCCGTATGCATTCCAAGGAAATAATCCTAGCCCACCACCCAATTGTCCAATGTCTCGTCCATTTTTCTTACTCTTCTTTGCCCCATGATGCGAGTTACGCATCGCTTCTTGGGAATCGTTTGTTTACTAACTTCCCACACTCCGATGATTCGATACATACCCCGTTTACACAATCGCCCATCAACCTTTAACCAACCTCCATCGACCTTTCACAAAACGAAACCGTTCCCGAAAGTCAACCACCCAATGATGGTCCTTCCGCATCGAAACCCATCAAAAAGAGAAGTCATAAGAAAAAAACCAAGGCGGATAAAGTAGTTGAAACCGTCAAACGAAAACAACAAAAATGGGTCGTTGCATTGGCAAGGGCTTAGTGTCAACAATCTCAACATTCAACTTTAGGTATTCTTACCCTCTGTTTTTATTAATGGTTATTTTTTATATAACTTTGTAATATATTAAATTTTATTTTTATTAAAATAGAAAATTCGCAACATCGAACCGCCCTGTGGGAATCGGTTAGTAGACTATTCCATGAAGAAATGGGAAGGGAGGCTTATTGTGAAAACGGTAGCTTATCCTCAAAGTGGAGCGAGATAAGCACCCAACTTACAAAATATAATGGTTTTTTAAATAAAGCAAAGCAAAACCCAAAAAGTGGTGAAACCGAAGCCGACATTTTGACAAATGCAGTGTGCACATTCAAATCAAATGTGGGGACCGACTTCCGTTTCATGCATTGTTGGGAGATTTGTAAGTTTCATCCAAAGTGGGTGAATATCCCCATTGGTAGCGAAACTAACTCGTCTTCCAAAAGGTCAAGGGCCTCGTCCGAAACCCAATCTGATGCACGAGATCAAGAGTTTGAGGACTTTTTTGATGATTCGCCAAACCCAAACCGGCCTGAGTATGGAAGAAATGCCTCAAGAAGGTGTGCTCAAAAATCAAGATCTGGTACGGCATCGCCTTCAGCTGGGAGTTCGGGCTCGCGTAGGGGAATATACAGCGAGCAGTTGGATGACATTTCATGCAAGTTGGATACATTTAACGTATTCCAACAACAAAGGGCCGAAATACGAAGGAGCAAAGAAGCTAGAGATGCCGCTAGAGATACCCAGAAACAAAAACAGGATGATTTGAAATTTCTATCTCAGCCCATTGATCACCTAGAGGGTGAAGAGTTACAACTAATCTTGGCGATGAGAGAAGAGATAAAAAACAAATATAAAAGTTAGGATTTTTTTTGTAATTTTCTTTATTTAAAAATATTAAAAAAATAAATTTTTTGTTTTAAATAATATTCAAATAGCCCAGCGGGTCAGCCCAGCGAAGCCCGCCAAACCCACGCCCCACCATACCGTGTTGAATGTGGGTTAGCCCATGTCTCTCTCCCCCCCCCCCCCCCCCCCCCCCCCCAAGCCACGTGTCAACTAATGCCCCAACCCAAGCCCAACCCCCGCCCCACCATACCCCACGGTCTAACACTCGCTCATTATTCGACCATCGCCCGGGGGCGGGGCAACACCTAACCTAGTTATACACACAAAATGAGGTTTATGATTCTGTGATAAATAAAATTATGAGTATTGCTTAATTTAGGATTCATCCATATCTGTTGGTAGTTCTGATAATCTCATGTGCAATTGCTGTTTCAACTTACCACCAATTGATTGCCACGTGTATGCACTTTTTCATAACCACCCATATTTATATGCTCCCCAACAATGGTTACAATCCTATCTTTGATTTGTGTTTCTCAAACACTCATCTCTTTATTACTATTTTCATACCATCTAACAATTCAGCTTTCACTCAATCCACTTGATCCCATCCAATGTTAATGGATAAACTAAATAACCAAAACTTTCATCATCATCCTCATGAACATGATGAACAAGATCCATGTTCCTCTATAGAAGAAGCTTCAACAATCTCAAATCTATCATCATCTTCATCATCAACATGTTCTTCATCTTGTTCATTTGACACAACAGATGATGCTTCTTCATCAAACTCCAGTAGATCCTCTTTGTATGATATGTCTGACCTCATGTCTCACCTACCCATCAAGTAAGTTGAGTTTATAATAAGTTTATTTTCACAAAAAAGATTCCAAATTTCATTATTCCAAATTTCATTACTTTTTTTATGAAAGATCATAATACTAATATGGGTATTTTTATTTATTTTTTGTTAATTATAGGAGAGGGCTTTCAAAGTTTTATCATGGGAAATCAGACTCTTTTACATCTCTTGCTAGAGTCACAAGCATAGAAGATATTCCCAAAAAAGAAAAGGTGTTACACAAGAAGAAGATGAAGAAAAGCTACAGATGTCACACCCTTCCTAAACCTATCATCTCAAAGAAAAATTCCAAAAAGAAGAAGTTTGTTAATAGCATCATCAAGAATTGAGTAATCTTATGTTGTTAATTATGAGTGTATATAAAGTTTTGGTGTAAATATAAGCTCCTTTTTTGCTCTTCAGTTATGTACTTGATAACTAACTACATATATACATGAAGTTATTCGGTTTCATAGTTATAAGATCATTAAAGATGTAAACATCTATGAATAAGATGTCTTGCAAAAATTAATGTACCAAAATCATACATGAGTCTACAATTTGTACCAACAAGAGATGCTCTATGACAAATCCATCTATTTGTATGCACAAAATCATACCTTAGTCTACAATTGTAGCAACAAGAGATATGCCCTATGATAATTGAATCCAAACACATGAGAGGTGATGAGGAAAGAGGTGTTGAAGTGGTTAGATGCGAGACCATCTATGCCATCTTTGATGGTGATTGGGTGGCTCCAACCCAAAGCGCTCCTAAGAAAGCAAGTATACAAATGGTGAAGGATTAAGATGAATGGCATATTGCTACAATTCCCGTGACAGGATGGTAAGTTTGTATCGCCTATCGCAAGCTTAATGTAGCGACATCAAATGATCATTTCTCAAATCCAGTTATGGACCAAATTGTTGAGAAACCATCTTGTCATAAATTTTACTTCTTTCTTGATGGTTATACATTTTATAACCAAATTGTTATTTATCATAAAAATCAACAAAATACCACATGTACATGCCTATATATGCGTTTCATTTAGTGTTACTTCCAAATCATTGCCTAATTTGCCTTTAAAAGAATCACATTTTGTTATTAATGATGTTTGTATGCTCATATTCAATGCACTTAAGAAGCAACTCACATATCCCTCGTGTTGTAATCACCAAACTGGTCTTGACCTTTTGAGATCATGTGTGATGCTTGTGATTACGCGGCGGGGTGTTATAAGGTAAATATGTGAATAAAAAGCATGTTTCAATCAACAATGCTAGCAAAACTTTATCCGATGCTCAACTTAATTATACAAATAAAAAGGAGATACTAATAGGATCCAAGTAGTCGTACATATAACAAGATTGAGTCAAAATATCAAAAGGAATATTGATGGTCACCATTGCTAAAAATTGACATAGTCATTCGTGGTGAGTTTCAAACAAGAGCTCGTACATATTGTTCAAGACCAATTAGGTCACGAAAAGTCTTGTGATCGGAGAGCAATGATTCGAAATAAGTTACTCAAACGGTTTAGTCGAAACACTAGGTGAACGTCCAAAGCAGGGCATATGAATTGTCATTTGTAAGGCATTCATATCTTGTTACATTAATATCGGTCAGGATTAGATTTTTATTCCGATATTGGGCAAGAAGCCTATCAAGAGCAAGGTTGCAAAAGTCGTTAGTCGCTCACTAATCGGCCGAACCGAGAGTTGAGAGTACTCGGACACCATAAATATATGGCAAATTAAAAATTGGATATCATATATATGTCAAAATGAGCATAATTCAAGTAAAAAATAAACATAATTCCAACTAGGAGCCGACTTGACCGACTAGCCGAGTGTTCCGACTATAAGGAGCCGACTTGGTCGAATTTGACCGACTACTTGTGGCCGACTTCGTCCGACTTGTGACCAACTTTGACCTTGGCCGACTACATATGGCCGGCTTGGACAAAATCAGCTCGGTTAGGGTCTGAAGACTCTTTTCATAAACCTCATTTAGCCATTTGTCTTTTTTTTAGAGTGAATTGCAAGTTTTGTCCTTTATCTTTAGGCCACTTTGCAAGTTTTGTCCTTTATGTTTAAAGTTGACGAGTTTTGTCCTTTATGTTTAAAAATCAAGCACGTTTTACCCTTTTGGGCAAAACGTGCCTGATTTTTAAGGACAAAACGTGTTTGATTTTTTAAACATAAAGGACAAAACGTGCTTGATTTTTAAACATAAAGGACAAAACGTGCTTGATTTTTAAGACCCAAAGGGTAAAACGTGCTTGATTTTTAACATAAAGGACAAAACTCGTCAACTTTAAACATAAAGGACAAAACTTGCAAAGTGGCCTAAAGATAAAGGACACAACTTGCAATTCACTCTTTTTTTTATTTGCTAATTCAATCAAAATGATTTCTTTCATATATGTATACTGAGCTAAACTTGTAATGGATTTAACTAGCTAGAACCAATGGATTTTTGCAAGGTATTGGAAAAAGGTCTACCTCCCCAACCCGGTGTCGTTCATTTGAGTTAGCCGTTTATAAAAATACTAAACAGATTTTGATTGAATATTACTTATTGATGAATCTATAGCGCAACTTTCGCCTTGTAATCCATGCAAGTATGGAGTACTGATATAACATCACTATACATTCAAAAGTATTTAGAACATATTCGCTATCTTTTGATTGAAAAAACCTTGTCAAAAAGCTGCTAGATAAACATGTAAAGTCATCTTCATACATCATACTGAAGTTATTCAATTGAAGGAGTTAAAATCCACTACATACATGAAGTTATAGTAAAAAAAAAAAAAAGATCATCAATCGATGTTCAATTTCATACTTTTTACTAAGAGATCACGAGGCTGATTCATGGAGACATGACGGAGGAGCGGGTTTTTAGTCTGCTTGATCTCCTAACCGACACCGAAGATGGTGTAACCACTTCTGCGTTTTTGCGCCTCTGTTCCAAAATTAAACACATGAATAAACATCAGTTTCGGATTAGAAATTGACCTATGAATAATAATAATAAAAAGTGATTAAAAGTTTACCTGTTTCTTGACTGTATGGGAAGTTTCTGTTTGGCTGGAAGAAACTGCTGTTGTTTGGACCACCTCTGGTGACATATTGCTGCTAGTGGTTGTTTCTTCACCAAACACAAATTCGCCTAACAGCTCAACTGATGGTATATGAACATGGTTAACTTCTTTTGACACATCATTCTGTTGTGGAGGTACAAATTCATTTGTTACCAACTGTTCTTCGATCACAGATTGTGGATTTGTAGAGGGTTCGGTAGCCTGGAATTCTTCTTTTTCGACCTTTTTACATCTTGAACGATAAATGGCACCAAAAGATGTCAAAACTAGCACATGCCCGAGTAATATTGCAATCGTTAGATCAAAACTTGTGAATTTGACCAACACATCATTGGTTTTTGCATCGTCTAACTCGTTCTCCACTCCGTCCTCCATGTCATTTGCGGTTTCAAATTCGACGTCATTTGTCAACTGATGATCCTTTCCATCATCATCTTCAGTAACATCATCTTGACCAACGGTTTCAGCTTCCACATAATCGCGATCTACCACTTCAGTAGCTTCAGTTTCGCCTTCTTGTAATATTTCGTTGTTTGTCAATTGATGATTCTTCTCATTTTGGTTAGAATCATCAACTGTTTCAGCGTCTACATACTCAGTTTCTATCACTTCGCTTGTTTTATTTTCTTCTTGGACGACATCTGAGTCATCGTTTTCAGCTTCATCCTCAACAAATTCTTCACTAGTCGCCGACACATCTTGTCTACCATCATCATAAACATCTCCTTCTTTCAATCTTTCCACCAACAAAACCGGTTCCCTAATCGGACCATATACAACTTCAGACAAATGATTAAGCGAACGTTTAAAACCCCAACCCGAATCTAAGCTATGCGAAGGGGAGGGGGTATTATTCATCGAACATATCGCTTGTGTCATTAACACAAGCGCAATCACTACCAACACAAACTTAAAAAACCCTTTTACACTACAACATCTATCTTCCACAAATTCAACCATTTCTTCTTCTTCATCATCTTCACTTCCACATTCATCGCCACTTTCATCTTCACTTTCACTACTTACATCCCGGGCTTCTTCCACGGATTCTTGTCCGAAACAAGAATCTTGCAATTCGGGTATCCCAACACTACCAGCATCAAAATCAGTACTAACTTCGACCCGATCTTCAACATTTTCTTGAAGACTCAATATCTTCCTACGCCTATCGGGATTGTACCTCAAGAATTTGGGCCTAGGGGAAAGGTAATTCTCAACAGGATCATAAGGTTTCGACCCAACAAAATCTCTCTCTACATCTTCATCAGAATCACACTTCACGGGTTTCGACCCGAAGTGTTGTTCTACAGCATCTAGGGTTTCATTATTCCTCTCACCCAAGATTTTCTTTTTAGGGAGAGAAGCTTTATTAGCTGCTGATATGGTGGGACTCATGAAATTCCTACTGGGTAATTGTTTTTTTCTAGGGCTTTTTAACTTGGAAGCCAATTCTGGGTTCAATTCATTCTCATTGTTTGATTTGTTTCCTCCTGCATTTATATGTCAAATTGCAAGCTATCAAGGAAAATAAACTCAAAATTGCACAAAAAAAATAGAAAATTACAGCCGGAATTACATTATATGAATTGTAAAACAAGTAAATCGTGAGAACAGAGGAATATAGAACGCACCTGAACTGGGTTTGTTGAAATTATTATCCATAGATTTCAGAAGTTGATGAAACAAAATGAAGTTTTTGAAAAGAGAGAAACAGAGGAATAAAATGTGACCGTTACATTTACTGTGAGATCTTTATAAAGATGATCGTCATTTAATTTTGAAATTCGATTCCTTTTTGACCGTTGGAGATTTTCTTGACCATGGGTCAGCCTGTGTTACGTAATGGATCAATCAATCAATCAATCATACCCAGTAAAATCCCACAAATAGCAAAGCTATTTGTAGGGTCTGGGGAGGGTGGGATGTAGGCACACCTTACCTCTACCCCTAGGGATAGAGAGGCTGCTTCCAGAGAGACCCTCGGCTCCAAAACACCCAGGAAATCCCAGCCACAGGCCCAAATCCCAGCCCATGGACTACTTGTATTTGATCGGACCATTTAGCACTGATATGGGCCCACTGTCTTATCACTCTTATCATTATGATATGGGCCCACTGTCTTATCACTCTTATCACTGATATGATTTTTAGTCATAAACAATTTAAATTTCAAGATAGTTTTAAAGAATATTTATGTTTTTCCTTCATAATAATGTTGTAATTTATTCTATTTGTTTGGAAAATTCTTTTGATTATAAAAGAAATTAACTTAACTTATGTTATTATTATTATTTTTTTTAATATTTAACCCTTAAGTCCATTTTAGTTTTTTTTTTATATATTAGTTCAAGAATTAGATTTATCACACTGACATGTTATGTAATTTTGTAGTAATTTTGGTGCTAAGGGGTTTATGTTGTAATGTTTCTATTATGGTTGTTTGTTTGATCTTTTAGGGGCGTTTGGTTCGCATAAATTCAATGGAATTTAAAGGAATTGGAATCTGAATTCCATATATTAAAATGTTTTGTTCACAAAATTTGATGGAATTGAAATCTAAATTCTAATATTCATGTGTTTGGTTAACAATGGAATTGGAATTGAGCATGAAATCCTTCAAATTCCTTGAACTAAAGGAATTCAAAATCCTACCTATATTTGAAGGAATTAAAGTAAATTCATTGGAATCTTCGACCGTTTAGACCGAAGAGTTTTGAGCCGCACCGTTTCGACCCGTATCATTTCGATCCGAACCATTTCAACCCGTACTAGTTTCGATCCGAACCGTTTCGACCCGTCGTACCATTTCGAATCGTACCGTTTCGACGCGAACAGTATCGACCCGTACCGTTTCGAATCGAACCGTTTCGACGCGAACCGTTTTTACTCGTACTGTTTCGACCCGTATTGTTTCCACTCGTACCATTTCGACCCGAACCGGGGGTTGTTGGTGCCGGGGTGATGGATTCCAATTCTTTTGACAACCAAACACAACAAAAATGGAATTGAGATTCCAATTCCAACAATTTCCAATTTCAATTGGAATGTTTAAATTCCAAATCCAATTCCTTCAAATTTTAATTTCTATACAAATTTCAATTTCAGTTCCAAAACATTCCGCGAACCAAACGCCCCCTTAGCTTCTTGCTACCTTAGCTTCTTGCTATGGGCAAGCATGTTGGTGTTATAATAAAAAGTTCTCCTTTTGGCTGTTCAAAAACAAACTTGTTATATACACTTATTAATTATTAATTTATCCGTCGTGCTGTTCAAAAAAAAAATATCCGTCGCATTAAATGAGCTATACTTATTTTCCTATTGCTGAATTAAGTCAGTAATTCATTTATAAAATATGTAGATTTAGGGGCTGTTTGTTTACATCTGAATGGCCCCATTAAGAGGCAAGCCTCTGAATCGATCAGAGGTTAGGGTGTTTGGTTCATCAAATAGCCACCTCTTAATGGAACCATTCAGACTGAATGGTTCAGCTAGTTATGAGATCTGAATGAAAAGTATGACAATTGTGCCCTAACAAAAACAAAACAACGACATTCTCCTCTTCTTCTTCCAGCACCCCCATCTTCCTCTCCTCTCCTCTCCTCCACGGTTGACACCTTCCTCCACGGCCCAACTTCCACAGCCGACACCTTCCTCCACGGCCGAACCTCCACAGAGCGCCGCCCTCCCCCTCAATCGGACCTCAACATTGCCGCCCTCCCCCTCAATCGGACCTCAGCCGACACCTCCGCCGTTGATTAAGGTACCATTTTACACCAAGTATGTTACATTTGTGGTTTTATGTGTACTGATTCATCGTTGTATGTGAAAGGTTGAATTGAACTGATTCTTTGTTTCTTGTTTGAATATTATGTTTCATTTGTGGTTTTGTTTCTTGTTTGAATATTCTCCTATATATTAAAAAATGAATGAATTGAACAGTAACGGAGGCCATTTTAGGGATTTCATCCCAAACATATCAGTCGCCGCTTCCCATCCCAAACATGTGAGGCCATTAGGGTTTAGAGACAGGAGTAAGAGAGAGACAGATTACAGGTTGAGAGAGAGAGCAGAGTCGTCGACTCCCGCTGGCCACCCTCTTGGCGGTGGTGATGGTCGGGTGGTTTTGACGCGGCAAACCACATCACCACACTTTTCAGTATCCATCCAGAGAATGGAGAGGGAACCAGAGATGGTCTGCTAGAGAGAGTGTTCGTATCACCGCTGCGCTGGCGGCTTCTGCAATCGACGGTGGCGGATGTGGATGGTCCTGACGGTGGTTCAACACAACTACGGCGGCGGTAATGGTGAACAGTTTTAGCCCTAATCTACACCAACCCCACGCGTCTAAAGCCCTCCACATTTCAGCCATGTATGTTTATGTTCCTCATCCTCCTCACAGTTCCAATCCCCCTCACAATACATTCCGATTCCACGTGCCGAGTGACGGCGACGGCGATTCAGATTCAAAGAAGAAAGAAAAAAAAAACAGAGAAAGAGAAAGAGGGACAACGGGCATCTTCTAGCGTTTTTGTGGTGCCGATAGATGGCGACATGAGAAGGTAGTGGTGGGTTGGACGTGGTGTACAAAGACTCATGCGTATCACCACAGCCGAACACACGGTAGAAGTTTTGATGCCTCAGTTGTTTATGTTGTGTTTATTTTTATTGAACATAATTCATATCGTTGTACTGGTTGATTGTGTAGATTTTTTGCCGTCTAACAAGCTTGCAAATTTGATAAGGAACATGCTATGAACTATGAAGAATGGACCCACAGTAAGTAGTCAACTTTGTATGATTTTCATGTCTATGGTCTGATTGTTATTGTATGTGTGTGTTGTATGGCATGTGGGTTGAATGCCTTACTAAGGCTTTGTTTACGCGTGTATTTAACCATATTCCATGTACAACAATTGTATACGAAATCATGAAGTTTAATTAAGAAAATGATATTTCAAAAAGAAGCCGATGTGTTGTAGGATTGTATGTATCACAGTCTTTATTTTAACGGCTTATGTGATTCTTTAATATCGTGATGCAGTGGTTGTGCATTGATTCTCCACTCTAATGATGATTTTAGTCAACTATCTCGAGTTGTCGGTATGCTCTGATCCAACTTTCTTTCGAATTAACTACAATAGTGTCTTGCGTTGTTGGCAATTTTGTCTTTGGTTCATATTTTAGGGCAATTATTTTTTTACTCTTTGTCATTATGTTGTTTTCTAAAGCTGACCTCTCTATTTCTTCCCTTGAGATTTCGGGTATTCGTTTTTTACAATTTATTTGCTGACTGTATTGTTCCCTTTTTGGGTATATTTTCATTTCCGAATTTGTTGTTTCGTTTTGCCTCATTTTCAGTTTTACTTTGTGTTTTGATGCTATATTTATGGCATTTTCCTAACCTGGTGCCATAATTAATGTGTTGCAGCGTGACTTTGTTTGCTGATGTTCGAGTTGTCCGTTGGTTGCTACTGAACGAGCACTTAAGGTTTGTTTTTTCCCCTGGATGTTCTATGTACTCTTTTACTTTAGGTGTTTGTAATGTGTATGATGTTACCTTAGTGTAGCATATATCACTGGAAATGCTATACAACTTTACCATCGGCATAAAAAGTTATAAAGAATGTAGGCTTAATATAAACATACCATGGCTGTTGCCCCATTGTGCCGGCATTTAAATGAAGTATCTCTTCTCTAACCATACAGATTAGCAAATGCACCAAAGAAAGGGCGCCAACAATGATGAAAGGGAAATGCAACTTTTGCACAGTTGCGTGCTAGGGACACATTGCAATAGGAAGCGGTAGACAAAGAAGGCGCAAAGCACAATGATTTTGATTCATAATATGATATATGTTCAATTCGTTGCGACCCGCCGCAACGCGGCGGGCAACAATACTAGTTATGTTTCATTTGTGGTTTTATTTGAACTCATTCATCGTTTTATGTGAAGGTAGATTGAATTGAACTGATTCTCTGTGTATATAATGTCTGTTGTATTCTGTTTAGTATATCTCCGTTGAACTGATTAATTTTGAAGTTATACATTCTGTTTTGAGGGGTAAAAATGTCACTTTACATAGTCATTCAAAGGTGCAAACCAAACAACACTTTACTGGTTCAGCACTTACTGGTTCAGAGTCTCTTAACCGTTCAGACCTTTTATTCATTCAGCACTTATTGATTCAGATGTTGCCAAACAGCCCCTTAGTTTGGCTAGGATATAATGACTAATAAAATTTACTCATGTAAAATGTATAGTTATATAAAGCTGTTTTTATATAACAATTCAAGTATCTTATATCTAAATGCATGCATAAGCATTCTAACAACTCCCCATTGAAGTTTAAGGTTTTTTTTTTTTTTTTTTTTTTTTTTATAATAAACACTAAACAATGCATTGATGATATTTCTAGATTACATATTAACATTTAATTTTTTATCAGATTTTGTTAGTTGTTGTGTCTATTCAAGGGATAAAAGGCGATATCCTACTTTTTATGAATTTCAATAATTACTTTAATCTTTGACGAAGAAAAGTTTCTTAATAAAACCCATTTATATAGTTTTTCGTTAATGCAGTGGCGGATCTAGGGTTTTATTCTAATGGGATCCTTTTGGTAAATTCTCTTTAATTCTCACTATTTTTTTTCTAAATTCTATAAGATTCTCACTATTTTTTTTCATTTTTTTCCAAAAGCACTGGGTTCCTAGGAACCCACAGATGTGGGCTAGATCCGCCCTTGCGTTAATGTAGTTCCTTGGTGTAAAGAGTATCAAAGCGGTATTCTTTTACGTATGTACACTAAGTTAAACTTTTTAACGATATTTAAAAACTGGATTTTGAATTGATTCTACTTGTTGGAAAATCTATTGTGCAAGTTTCAACTTATAACGCATGTTAGCATGAAGTAATGATATAATGTTATTGTAAATTCAAAAGGATAGAAAACATATTCATTATGTTTTGTATTAATATTTAAATAGTTATGGTCATGTTGATATCATAAAAAGGTATCATTAAAAACTTTATTAGACAAACTTATGAAGTAAGCAAAATTTATCTTTATTTCAAATCTACTAGAAGAAGAATATTTTGTAGTTCACATGAATGAGCAATGATTATATGATAAAGGGAATAGTTTAACGAGGCCAATTTCCTTCAATATAATCTATTAAAAGTTTATTAATAGATAAATATAAAGATGATACTTATATATTACTATGTAACAATAACTATTATATACTTTTAATACAAATTGGATTTTAATAATCACAGGTTTCTCAATTTATCCGATAATAATCCCAACTCAGTTATTGGCTGATAATAATCTGAACTGATCAACTTTTGGCCGATAATAGTCTGCGTTAAATATAGCTTAACGGAGTTAAGTTTTTTTGCGAATTACAAACTGGTGTTTTAGGGCTTTTGATTAGAACGAGGATACGAGTTGATTGATGTAAAATTTACCTCGAAATACTACCCCAAACGACGAAAACGGTGCTTCAATTCGGGTGTTTAAACTTCCAATTAACAAAAATCAAGTCATTTGAAGCATTGTTTCGAGGTAAGTTTTTACATAAATTGACTCGTGTCCTCGTTCTGATCAAAATCCATAAAACATCAGTTTGTAATTCGGAAAAAAGCTTAACTCCGTTAGGCTATTTTTAAAGGCGGACTATTATCAGGCAAAAGTGGATCAGTTCGGATTATTTTTTGCCAATAACCGAGTTAAGATTATTATCGGCCAAATTGAGAAAGCTGAGATTATTTAAATCCAATTTGCCTACTTTTAAACACAAATATTTTTGGTTATTTGTATATCACAAAAGTTAATAAAATAGTCTATAGCACATAATGCACATTTAAAAGTCAAAAGTATCAATTATTCTTAACATGTTTACATAGAGTAAAAAAAAAAAAAACTCATTTAGAAGTCCAAGAAAACCAGACGAACTAATTATAATCAAAGGTTTCGATGAATGTCGTTCTATTCAGAAGTGAACCTTTTACTTCGTTTTAAGTGAACTTTTGCACCTTTTATTAAAAAAAAAAAAAAAACCGAAGGTTGGTTCCATGTGGTTTGGAAGTGAACATAGCACACGAAATTTGGTCTCCCAAAGCGAGGCTTTAATTACGTCATAACCTTATCTACATAATATTTCTTTACAATTTCTTGGTTACTACTTTCAATAACATGCCTTCCCTTCGAGTAGTGGTCCATTTCGTATTATAATTTATATGCAATAAATAATGGAATGTAGATATGGGGCTTTCATTTTAAATAACTTATGCAATAAATAATGGAATGTAGATATGGGGCTTTCATTTTAAATAACTTGAATGCTTATAGAGTAAATTTCTGTTTTTGTCCCTGAGGTTTGTCCATTTTAACTAGTTTAGTCCAAAAATCTTATTTATAACAAAACTATCCCTAAGGTTTGCATTTCTTAACGCTTTTTATCCCTAAGGTTTGCATTTCTTAACGATTTTCATCCCTAAGAATTAAATGAAAAAGCACCCTTAGGGATGAAAAGCGTTAAGAAATGCAAACTTCAGGGCTGGATGTGTTAAAAATTAGATTTTTGGACTGAACTAGTTAAAATTGACAAACCTCAGGGACGAAAACATAAATTTACTCTTTTATATATTTTAAAATAGAGTAAATTTCTGTTTTTGTCCCTGAGTTTATCCATTTTAACTAGTTTAGTCCAAAAATCTTATTTATAAATAACTAGGGTTAAGACCCGCCCGCGTTGCGGCGCGGGTACATCGTAAACATTGAATGGATTAGTCCAAACGTTATATGATGCATTAACCATATGAAAACACACATTTCGACGTATCCAGTTAAACTCAATGTAACATGTATAAGCATTGTCATTGGATCAAACGTAAAGTAAATGAAATTCATGTCAAACAATAACTTGAATTTATACGAAACGTACATAAAAATATGCACGTAAAAATGGTTTCTTTAAACGAAAATGTATTATACTTGACCTGACTCGTCTATAAAAAAAGTTCACGTCGGAATGTAGAAAAAATCATATTTATACATACTCGTACATAAAATGTGCACGTAAAAATAGTTTTTATGTAAAGGAAGTATAAGGGTAAACCGAAACAAAATATTAGTAAAAAAATTAATAGGTTAAAAACGTTCGTAAAACCGTGCCAAGTAGCACCAATGCCACAACGACATCGACTCCCAACATCGTAAAAATAAAATAGATAACATGGTAAAAATTACACTGAACGAAAAGGAGACTAAAATCGTTGAACCACGCACACCCGTTACAGTGTGTTAATGCGAAGAAATTAACCATAAACGTAAAATGTAGAAAATAATAACTTAGTCGATCTAGGACCCGCCCGTTGCGGCGAAGTTTTCAAAAGGGAAAAAATGGGCGCGTTGCGACGGGTCTGTCAAATATGGAGAAATAGAGCAAAAACGTTGAACCTCACATGCACGCTACGACAAGTTAACTCGCAAAATTTAGAACGAAACGTAAAACGAAAAACTTGCGAAAGATAAAAAGTACGGAGGACCAAAGTTGTAAATAATAAAGTGTTGTGGTAAATTACAAAAGATAAAAGTATGGAGGACCAAAGTAGTAAACAATAAAGTGTTGTGGTAAATTACAAAAGATGAAAAAGTTTGAGTTAAAAGTAAAAATTTTAAATGGGTTAAATGCAAAAGATAAAACTTTAAGGTTGAAAGTGGAAAATCAAGTAATGGATTAAAATGTAAAAGATAAAACTTTAAGGTTGAAAGTGGGAAATCAAGTTTTTTTTTTGAAAAATTCCCCAAGCATAGGGTACAAGTTATGATGCACAAAAAGTTAATAATTTATATATGGAATAATGGAATGTAGATATGGATTAAATACTAAAATAAATATAAATCTTGTTTAATTTTTTAGATCACTAACGAAGTGGTTAACCATGTTAGGAAGGATTCAAAAGGAAATAGACCGTTAGTATTAGATGGGTTAAATACTAAAATATTAATAAAAACAGATTAAATACTAAAATATTAATAAAAAACAGAATAGGATGATGTAGCCTGAGTAGAAAAATAAGTATTGATTAATGCTCCATTTGATTGAATAATACATACAAAATACAGTTTTCCTTTTTATAATATATTTTTGAATCCAGGAAAGATTAATTAAAAAATAATAATAGCCGTTACCTTCAAATTCTCTCGGTGATGGACCCAACAAACATTTCAAAATTCAAAGTTTTTATATATTTTAAAATAACTTAAAATAATAGCCATCACCTCGATTTTCATTGATTAATACCTTAATTTTGTGTGATTTAAATCCTTGAATTGCGTTAACAATTTGTACTTTTCAAATCGAGTAGGAGTAGGAGTAGCATGGTTTTTGAACATTTGTCTCGATGAAGAAAATTGTGTGTATATTTTAACAACCATGATTGATCTTCATGTAACTTTCTCCTCGTACCTAGTACTTGTACCTTTTTAGTGTAACCAAAAAAATATTATTTTTTTTTAAATGACGAATTTTATATAAGCCCCTAACATTACAATCACCAAATAGATGATTGCATAAATTGCCATAATCGTCCCTTATGTTTGGACATGTTTACCAGTTTCATCCAAATGTCTAATTTAAGTTTTTTATCTATCATATATTTGGATGAAAATTGCAAAAAATCACAAACCTTAGGGACGGTTTGAGCAAAAAAGTTAGACGTTTGGATGAAAACGACAAAAAATTCTAAAAGTGAAGGGCAATATGGTACAAAAAAGTTGTTTTGGATGAAACTGGCAAATATAACCAAACTTTTGGGACGATTTAGTCGTATCTTGTCCTTCAAATGAGCCAAGCGGTACAAGAGAATATTCCCTAGTATGTTGAAACTTTGGTTGAGTGTACAAGAGAATATTCCCAAGGTGTGAGTGGGCGTGTGAGTTGCTAAATCAACATCAATCTCATGAGCAACACCAAACTGGGTGTGCGTTAGTGGTGGCGTGAGTTCATTGTGAAAAAACCCCAGTCTAGTGACACACACTCATTATGATGATTTTAGTGTCATTTAGGTATTTAATGTAATTGGATTTACTCAATGAGCAATGAGAGATCATAGTCAAAGTCTCAAAGATCAAATAAATTGGAAAGTGTGGAATGCGCACTTGTTTGAAAATGCTACAGTTTCACACATGCTATACAAAGGGGGTCCAGGTGCAGACCCCTTGGTAGCGCCATGGCAGGGGCCCAGGGGAGTCATGCGGTCCAAGGGGAACGCCCAATAGCCTTGTAAAGCATGTGAAAACCATTTTAACTGCAATTAGGCAAATGTAACCGCATGGCAATTTCCCCTGGGTCTTAAAGTTCGTATTTGTTCATTCAAATGGCACACAAACTTCATACATATTACACACACTCGTTCTTAATTTTTCTCTATTCGATTGACTTTTCGTAAGTTCTATCGAAATAATTTAATCAAAAAGTGTTCTAAACATTTTAAAGATATCCAGATATTCACGAATTGGAAAATCAACGAAACTCAACATTTCTTAAGCTTAAGCTTATCAAAATTCAGAATTATGGTTACACAACAACTTTTCGACCCATCAGGGGGCGAGGCTTTGTTTTTAGTAGATTAGGGTTTTCTATTCAGATATGGATGACGGCGCAGTTTGTTGCTCGTCTACCTACTATTCTTATGTAATTTGCTCTGATGATTGGAATGAAATATAACAACCACACTCAAAATAAAATAACAAAACAAAACAAAACTTATTTTCGTACAAGTAATTTTTCAAAACAGTAAAATGACTTATTTTCTTACAAGTAATCTTTCAAATCAGTAAAATGACACTAGTGTCACGTCACTGTTATTATAATAACTAAAAGTTGCTACATACAATGAAAAAGTATTATTCTCTCATGTAGCATATAGACAGCGGTGAAGCTTGGGGGGGGGGGGGGGGGGGGTGAAAACGTATATACCCACAAATTTCTATACGAAAACTACATATATAACACAACTGAGCGAAAAATCCCGGGGGCGGACTCCCCCCCCCCCCCCCTCACATGCTGCGCCCCTGCATATAGGACCTCCAAAAAGGTAAACAAATCTTTATTTTTACCAAGGACTTCCTAAACAAATCTATAGTTTTACTTTTCTGTAAAATATTTATAACTGCTGAATAACTAATTTAACGGTTGCCATGAATTGAAGCAAAGCCCACTTGTTATAAGTAATTTGGTACACATGCATTGAGTACAATGATAGTGTTCTGAACAAATGTTTAGGCCAAATCTTAAAATGCCTCAAATAGGAAAGAGGGAAATTGGGAACTTCAAATATATCATCTTAAATTGGGTTCAAATTTCATAACATATATTTATTTAAAAAAAATTAATCAACTTACCAACATTTCAAGATTCTTAAAACAGAGACGATAAAACAGAGACGATTACAGACTAATGGCGTATATACGGGCAACAAAACATAAGTTCAAAAGAGTTGATTCAAGAAAGCTTCTTCATACATTCAAATCTCAAAACACTTTTAATATAATTTACACAAACAAAGCCAAGAAAAAGGATTTCTTGTTCACATCTATGCCAAATTCTCTATCAAAAACAACACATTGATTGATTGATAATCTAAGTAGCTAACGTAACCACCATTACAAATCAAAAGCTTCTTGAACTTGAGAACAAGTCTTTTGCATCTTCAAACCACTTAAACTATATCTTGATGCCACAATTTCATTAAGTGACAACCTCTTCTTGGGCCCCGGCTCGGGCCTTTGTTTAGGTGCACTATGTGACCTCAGTTTCGCTTTAGACGACTGTGTGCCCGCCATGTAACTCGGGTGGTTTGAATACGGCCTGAAAAAGCTATCCCCACACACACTTTTAGCCGGGGTCACTTGCCCGTTTAACCTGTTTGAATTGATGAAACGAGGAGTGCTTTGAGCCGTGTTTGAGTACTTGTAATCATCGCCCACGTATCCCCACTCGAAATCTTGATGATTGTTGAATTCGGGAATCGAGAGGCACGCAGGGTTTTGGCAATGAAGGGGGGATGGCATGGTGTTGATGTAATGTGAATGCGAATGCGAATCCTCCCCTGAATCAGATGCACATGTGTTAATGCGTCGTGATCTAGATTGCGGCCTATAGGTGTCGATTTCAACTATTTTCGGGCTTTCTTCGTAGCAATTCGATTCATAAGCCGAGAGTCTCTTGCTATGGAATTCGTTTCTCTCAATGTCAATCTTCCCCTAATAACAACATAACATTACATAATATATCATCATCATCGTCATACACAGTAAATCCCACCAATAGCAAAACATTACATAATATAACAAGTTAATTAAATTTGTGCCAATTCATTACTCATATCATATAACAAGTGCAGGATCTTACAATTGATTTTCGATGGCGAAACTCCGACGGCTCGTAACGGTTGTCTTTCGTGAACGAACGACGAGCCCGTTCGGATCTGATGGCGGCTTGAGCTCTAATGAGAGCTTGCATACTATGAAGAGTGGCAGCTGCTCTTTTTCTCACCAAAAATCCCCTCACTAGAGCTTGTAATTTCACTAGCCCTTTTAAAGCTCTTAAAGCCTTTCTAGCCTAACATAATCAATAATCACCACAAACTTAATTAAAATTCAAAAAAAAAAAAATCAAAACCTTGCCGAAAAAAAAAAGCTATGATAATAATAATAATTAAAATTTACCAAATGGGATCTAAAGACTTTTTGAATCTTGACGGCGGCCAATGTCTCTCGGCCGCCGCCATACGGCGCCATTCTACGTTGGTTTGTGAGCCGCACAACGGCGACAGCCGCTTGTGCGGCTGCGACCGCTGCATCAGCGGCGGCAGCAGTGGCGGCGGCGACAGCAATTGCATGCTTGTTTTGTTCGTTTTCTGTCTCGGACATGTAAGATCTCAACCAAGCAGCCGCCTCAGGCGGCGGCTGAGATTCCTTCAAGGGCTTTCCGAAGCTCCATCTTTTCTTATCTTTCCGGTCACCGGAGTTATTCAAATTGTTGACATTTTCTTTATCTTTCATACCCAACAGCCCTTTAAACCACCTTGTAGCCTTTCCCATTTTTACTATCTAAATTCACAATAAATTCAAAAATGTGAATTTAGAGAGAATGCAAGTGGAAATGAATGTATTTAAGAGCATTCACATTCAATCCATCAAAATCTATGAGGAGAAGTTTTTATATTATAAAGGGTATAAAAAGTGGTTGTGAGTGGAGGAGAGAGAAAATGTTACTGTTCATCTGTATATTTGGGGGGACACTGTTCACCCAGTATAATTTTTTTAATATATATTGAAAGTGGTTGTGAGTGAAGGAGAGAGAAAAATGTGATGATAATATTATTTAATTGAAAAGGAGAGAGAAAAGTATTTGTTTTTAGTGAAAATATATTGATATAGGAGTTGTTTTTTAGTGGAATGTATGTATAAGTGGTGCAAAAGTGAGGGTAAGATGACTAAATAAGCCAAGTGTATGTATGTATATTGTTATGTGTGAAGGAACATTTGGAAGGACATTTAGAATCTTTTACAAGTTGGAAATGCAGAGAGAGAGAGAGAGAGAGAGATTGCATGAAAACCTTAAAATAATGGTGTTTGAGTTTGAGAGATGATGTATTGTATGAGGTATTTTTTGAATTTTTAATCTTGGTTTTCTGACATTACCTCGTGATGAACTGCATTAGGTGACAAAAAGATGATGCAGAAAATAACAAAGGAAAAAGTTGGAAAATGAGACACAGGTTTTAGATTTTAGATTACAACAAATCTTTCAAATAGAGAAGATGATGATGATAGTGAACCAAAATAGGGAGGGAAGTTTCAATTTAAATAACCTATCAACTATCAATATGAATATGAATGAACAATTTTGTAACAAAACAAAATAAATAAATAATAATAATAATAATAATAATAATAATAATAATAAAAGGATAAAAAGCAACATACATGAATCATTTGCATAAACACATAATCCAGTCAAACAAGCCAAGAATCAGAGACAAAATCACTTGAAGTTTGATCTTTTAAAAAGGTTTAACATGTGAAAAGTAGCAATAATGATGTCAACAAGTTAAATAATCTAATGGCCACACACTCACCACACCTACTTCCTAAATTTCAAAAAAAACACTCATTTAGCTTCTTCCCTCTTGTCACACATACACACACACACCAACAAAATGTAGTCAATAATTCTAAGTATTAGTGACAAAATTAAATTGATTAGTGTTGGAACCCAAAAAAGTAGTTGAAAAAGAAGAAATTATGATGTCAACCAACTAATTAATACTCAAATGGAGACATACCACATACCCACCTCCTAATTTCAAATTAACCCTCAAATGTGTTCTTCCCCCTTTGCAAAATCTACAATGAGTGTGGACCTAAATACTCAACTTAATTGTTGGTGTGGTTCATTGTCTAGATGTTGGATTTTAACAGTACTTGGTAGATAAACATTTATAATGAAAAAGCTTCAACTGATCTTTGCATAAATCTTTCTGGCAAATTCATACACAATCTCAGTGAAAGTGGTGGGGATGGTAGATAAAATTAATTCTTTGCATATGTTAGGTTTACTATTAAACTTGCAATAACTTAAAATAATAATATGCCGTTCAAAAAAAAACCTTAAAATAATATACTTATAAACAAATTCAAACAAGATCTATGATGATATGTTGTTCAGGTCATACAAAGAGTTTACGTGATATAACTTCGACATAGATAATAAATCAAAGGGGTGTGGTATACCATACCTGGCCAACTCGGCAAGTTTTGGCGTCCCTCTCCCATTTCCTGGGAGTTATGGGCAATTTCGTGACCCCAATGGCGAGTGCTATAGAGGGTATGCATGTGGGACCCATTCATTCCTACCAATCAAATTTCCCCCTTTTTTAATTTCTTTTCTTTTTTTATATTGTTTAAAATGAGCTTTAAAAAGACGTTATCCCACACTGTGCAAGTTACCGATAAAACCCCACCACATAGGCTAATTGTGTTATTAACAACTAGTTATCCCAATTTTATGAAAATGTGTGTATTACAAGTTGAGTAAATTGCCATTTTAGTCCCCGAGGTTTGGTCCAAATTGCCATTTTAGTCCAAATAGTTTTTTTTTCTCCTTTGGGTCCCTGACTTTTCCATTTTCTTGCCATTTTGATCACATTGCCTAACTAAGTCTAAAAATCTGGTTATAACCAGGGGTATTTTAGGCATAACTGTTGTGTAGTGATAACCAGGGGTAGTTTACAACATAATTTATAAACCTCATAATAATTTAATGCCAAAAATACCCTTGATTATAACCTGACTTTTAGACTAAGTTAGGCAATGTGATCAAAATGGCAAGAAAAAGGAAAAGTCAGGGACACAGAGGAGAAAAAAAACTATTTGGACTAAAATAGCAATTTGGACAAAAACTCAAGGACTAAAATGACAATTTACTCATTAGAGCATTCTCATCCAATCCATCAAATTATACATACATTCCACTAAAAAACAACTCCTATATCAATATATTTTCACTAAAAACAAATATTCCACTAAAAAACAACTCCTATATCAATATATTTTCACTAAAAACAAATATTTTTTCTCTCTTCTTTTCAATTAAATAATATTATCATTACATTTTTCTCTCTCCTTCACTCACAACCACTTTCAATATATATTAAAAAAATTATACTGGGTGAACAGTGTCCCCCCAAATATACAGATGAACAGTAACATTTTCTCTCTCCTTCACTCACAACCATTTTTTATACCCTTTATAATATAAAAACTACCCCTCACATATTTTGATGGTTTGGATGAGAATGCTCACAAGTTAAATAACTTTAATATATCAAAAGTAAACTAAGAAAGTTATTTTTATAAAATAAAAGGAGTATTTTATTGTAGAGTATAAACTCTTAAAAGAATCAACTTATTTAAGGAAATAACGAACTATATTAAACTTTGCATGCCCTTTCGTTATTAGCATATCATTACTCTAATTTAATTAGAACATGCGTAATGGTTAATGCCTTTTATGGGGCATTTTTCGTCACATCAACATCATAATGCCCCTTAAAAAATTGTGTAATGGTTAATGCCCTTTAATGCCCTCATTCCATCATTACCTTCCAATTTTGTTTTACTCATTGGGCATTATACTAGAAATGCCCCTTCATTTTCATGCCCCTATAAAGCCCAAGGGGATGGTGTTGGGGGCATTATCAAGCCACTTCACGCCCCTATAATGCCCATTACTTATGGTTTATAAGGCCACACGTAATGGTTAATGCCCTTTAAGGGCATTTTTCACCACATCAATATTTATAACGCCCCTTAAAAAGTGTGTAATGGTTAACCCCTCTTAATGCTCACATTCCATCATTACTTTCCAATTTTATTATCTTTATTGAGCATTATACTAGAAATGTCCATTTCTCTTCATACCCATATAAAGCCCACGGGGATGGTGTGGGGGCATTATAAAACCACTTTATGCCCTTATAATGTCCATTACTAATGGTCTAAGACTAAGCTTTCTTATAAGGTGCGTGTTTTAAGTTTGAATTGTTGGAATTTTGGTGAATGGATATTAAATATATTTATAATTTAATGAAATTATAAATATTAATTAGAATATTCATGTGGTAAGTTAAAGAGTAACTCTTGAGTATTTAATTAGTTTTATTAGAGTTTTTAAGTCTCTAATTAAGTGACTAATTAAGTGAATAATTAAGAGAAACTTCTCACTAGTCTTGTACATATAGTAGGCTTTGTGCTTTCTTTTGTGACAAGATAATAGGGTATTGTTTTATACATGGAGAATACTAGAAGTAGAAAAACACTTGAAGACCAACTAGAGAGATGAGTATTCTCTACTTGTTTTCCACCACATGAGTTCAAACACTACAATTACCGGATGTAACCTTGGGCCGGTGAGCCATCTCCGGCAGTACAGACTGCTTCGGCTGTTGTACCTTGGGAGACAGACGCGTCGTCTTTAGTAGAGGCGCGAAATCTGTTTTAAGGGAAGCGTGTTGAACACGTGGCTCAACCAAAATCATCAACGTTTTAGTGTGCTCTTTGTTGCAGTCAAGGAGTATTTTTCAAGACTCAAGATGATGAATACTCGAGTCTAGGATGCTATCAAGTGCGCGTGAATGACCCACCAGAGATGCGGCTTGGATCAAGATTGGTATATATAATTATATTTATATTCTTTTTATTTAGTTATTGCAACCGGTATTGTACTATGATATTTCCTACGAATAACGAGAGTCTCGTTATGATATATTTTGTAATTATATTTTACAAAAGGTGAACCTAATTCCTACAAACTTAAAACAGATTTCATGAGATTGTTGGTACAATCTTAAAAACCTTATTTATAAGGATTTTGGGTTTACGAAAGGATTTATAATAGAATTAAAAAAAATATTGTTAGAGGTTATGATCTTATAAATATTTTTTTTTGGAAATATGTATGTAGTACAACTTGTTGTGTTTGGATTTTTTGAGATTGAGATACAATCTTAAATCCTATACCGTGGTACAAAACGAATAGTTTTGGTTCCAACATTTGGTTTTAAAACGATTTTGGGAATCGTTAATTTTTCTAACTTTTGTGTTAGATCGGGTTTATTAGTGTAAACCATACGTTTTTTGTAAACATTAAATTCTCTAACATGTGTGTTAGACTGGAATTATTGGTGTAAATCATACGTTTTTTGTAAACGTTAAATTCTCTTAAGTAGAGTTTTTTATGTCTTTAAATAAGAGTTTTATGTTACTTGATTAGAGTTTTATGTATCTAATTAAGTCTCTATTTAAAATAGACTTTTCATCCACCCATGGATTGATATGAACAAATAAGTCTTATAATGATTTTTGTAATCATTTGTCTTCTAACATGTGTGTTAGAAACGTTCATGAAACGCGTTAGTTTGGAAGCAATTTTTAATTGTTTAGTTTCTAACGTGTGTATTAGAAATGACTTATTTATTTGAACCATATATGTGCTTTTAGCAAGTCAAATTAACATTTTGTGAAAATGTTAATATTTCTAACGTGCGCGTTAGAATTTCTTTCATTTTAACATGCTTGTTGAAAATGGTTAAAATACAAATGCTTTGAAATGTTTTATGTAAACATTTTATATAAGTAATTTGTTGTAGCATTGATTTTAATGCTTTGTATGATTTAGAAATAAAAGGTCATACATTGAAGTTGATGTTTGATTGGCTTCAAAAATTAAATCACAATAAAGTGATAGTGTAGTTGTGTGGGATTCATCACCAACTTTAATTTGTGATTTCTAAATTAATTTGAGTGAAATTTTAATTACTAATTAAACTCTTCATATGTGAAACTCTTGAGTAGAGTTTTAATGGTGACATTTGATGAGTTTTATTAGAGTTTAAATATATAATTATTGAGACTCTTAACTCTTCATATGTGAAACTCTTGAGTAGAGTTTTAATGGTGACATTTGATGAGTTTTATTAGAGTTTAAATATATAATTATTGAGACTCTTAACCCTTCATATGGTGAAACTCTTGAGTAGAGTTTTAGGGATGACATTTGATGCTTTAATTTGGTCATGTTATATATATAAATAAAATGACTTAAAGTTTTCTAACATGTGTGTTAGAAAATGTGTATCATGAATACGAGGTTAGAGATTGTTCATAATGGACATAAATGTTTTATGTAAACATTTAATTGCCTATGTGTGCATTAAAACTGATGAGAAACAGTTTATTTTATAAACTATATCTTTGGAAAACGTTTTATGTAAACGTTCGATTCTATAATGTGCTTGTTATAATTTTTTTTTCCAACATGTGTGTTAAAAAAAAGTTATTTGGTGAAAACAACTTGGTGTTGTTGTGAACAAATTTAATTGTTCAAGTTTACTACTTAAATGTAGTATTTGTAACAACTTGGTGTTGTTTTGAGCATACTTGTCCAAGTTTAAAGTTTCAAGATGAAATGGGAAACTTGTACTTACAAGTGCATGGAGTCTTATTGAGGGAGTACCTCAAGACACGCCATGGGACAATATTGTTGAGAAGATTTCGGTCAGATTATAAAGTGTTGAAGATAAAAGCACTTTGCTATTTGATGTCTACATATTGTCTATGCTTCCGTTTAAATTTCAAAAGTGATTGACACTTATGATTTAGTTTCCAATGTATATTATTGTTTTGTGTTTAATATCTTCGGATAACACATGCAATTTTTTACAAAGAAATAAATCACTAATGGTTGTGACGTATAAATTATTTTTGTGGAAAATAATTATAACGTCGGTTATACATTGTTTAAACGAATATGGTTTTAAACGGATAGTACATGAAAATACTTGGACATAAACAACTTGAGAGTTGTTACATTAACTAAAAGTCAAAGACGAAACATCAAATGTATAACCACATCATGAATGAGTAATGAAAGAACGTAGTGAGTGTATTGAGATGAAATACACTAACGACATTCATGTCGCATACTTCATTAGAAGTCATTGAAAAATTCACAAGTGTGAATTCTAACATATGAAAGTAAAAGTACTATATGTTATTGTATACCTTTAATAAATCTTGCGAGATTTATAAGTAGATGCGTCTACCACTTGATTATTGTTAGATCTATATGGAGATTTTACCTTCATTTGGGAGAGCATCCTAAATATACATGTCTCCTAATGAATAACAATAGATGTGTGCAAATCACGTATGGAAAAATTATGAATGCCATGTTGTTGAGTGTCAATCTAGTTGACTCTATCTCACACATAATAGTGATTGTAGATGAGAAACATTCATCTTGTTGGTGATGAATGTGTTCACCAAGTGACTTGGATTAAGGCTTATGTTTAAGTACTTATGAGTCAATGGTAGATCGTTGGAGATCAAAGGTAAACAAGTTATGTTCCTTAAATGAATGATGAAATTTAGCTTTGTGCTATATACAATAATTTGTGAGACCTTCCTAAATATTGATGTTTTAGGATTATGAATAAGTCTCATTATTTTGTCTTAACAAGGGATGAATGTTGCAAAGTGATATTATGATATCCTTAGGGCTGTGAAGAATCAGAATGATGCATCTTCTGTTCACAAGCTAAAGTATTGTAGTCTAAAGCATGCTAGACTAGTACTTGGTTAATTATGGGTCTTGACGAAGACTAATTAACTCTAAACATTCAAATTTGTATGAACACAAAAAGAATTTGTGTATGGACAAAGTTGAGAGAGAATTTTCATTCATTATAAGGAAATGACATGTAACTTTTAAAAGTTTGTTTGAAAAGCTAATGAGGAGAACTCATTGTCTAAGCTTATTCTAGATGTTAAATTAGAATTATTCTAAGTTGGTGACAAACTTATGACAATGGCATGTTGTAACGCCCCAAAATACGAATGTTTATATTTGTAAAATGTTTTTGTATAATATATCCCACCATAAATAACTAGGCTATTTTACCTAGTTAAAGTTTATAGTAAAAACTAGTAAATGGGATAAGTAGTGCCAATCATGTTAATTTGGCAAACACGAGGGATTTAAAGTGGGATAAATAAAAGTTGAGTTATTAAAAGAAAAAGATCACACACACACACATCTTCGTGTGTGTTCTGGATGGATCGAGCAGGGGCTCTCAAGAGCCCCAAACCCTAGTTCATCAAAAGCTTCAAATTGAAGGGTGAATCGAAGCTCAAATCCATAACCGAGCATGGATTAATGATAACTAACACAAGGGGATCGTAAGGTATGTCTTAAATCTAAGATTGGTGATCATGTGTGAAGTGGGTTATGTTCTAATCCGTAAGTTAATGTGAAATTGATCATGTATAAGGGTTAGAATCATCGTATAGAACACGGGTTACGTATGGTTTGTGTTAATTTGATGATTTGAGGTGAAACCCGTTAGTTAGGGTGAAGATGATGACTAGAATCATCTTCCATGTCCGAGTCTTGTTGAAAGATTGATGTATTATGTGGGTATGATGAATTCTTGTTAGATGAATTAGGAGAAATATGATAATGATATGTTTGATGTTTATTTGGGAATGATCCATGATGGTTAGTAGTAGGTTTTGATGGGTTATGTATGAGTTTAGAAGATTTATGCATGAATAAGTTGTACGTTATGCTTAAAAGGTAGTACGTACATCAAGTGTATGATAAAATGTATATAGTGTCGTCCGTATAGTCGATTATGATGTTACGGGCATGTGTTGATAAGTCGATAGTTACATATGGTTAATAGTTGACTTTTGAAAGTCAACAAGTATAAGAAACATGATTTGACTCGTAGTCATAAAGGTAGGATTATAGGAAGTCGTTTGGTACATGTTATGTTAATATGCGTTATGTGTGATTACATGATGAATTACATGAGTTGGAAAGGATATGAAGTTGATTTTTATGTAGTATGCTTGTTAGAAATGACGAAGGGAAGTTAAGTGTGGATTATGCGATTGGTATGATTGTTAACATGTACATATGGGTATGCTAACAAGAATGTGGTTTCGATGACATGGAAGTGTAGGGACCATGTCGAGACGGACTCGAGCATGAGAGGCTAACGGGTCAAAAAGAGGCAAGGAAACGGATACGAACATGGACGCGTAAGGTAAGTGATTTCTGTAATCACTTCTTAGTTTGTTAAGTAATATAGTGTTTTTAACTGATTAAATATGATGTTTGAGGTTAATTATGTGTTGAGGTCCTTCGTCGTAAATGTCGGGGCTAAAGTTGACTAAAATGCCCTTGGTGGGTATATTGGGCGAACGACCTTCAAAAGATGTTTAGAAATAAGATAAATGATCAAGTGAATAATTAGGATAAGTATGGAAGCGAAATGTATGTTTTGAGAATCAAATGCATTGAAATACGAAAATACCCTTAACGGGTCAATGTAAGTTTTTGAGTAAAAATGAGTTTAAAGAATGCAAGACATCCGAGAATTTAATCTTTTATGATAGAGGTCATTGATATTATTAGGTGTATAAGAATTTATGGTCAAACAAACAAGTTAGGTGGATAAATGCATGAACGGGACAAGATATGGAAAAAGGGTAATAAGCCGAAGGCTTAAAAGTTATAAATTTCGGTAGTCCAAATATTGGATTTTTACTCCATGTGATGGAGAATTAAATTACGATCATGTAGGAAAAAGAATCGGGTAAAACGGACCAAAAACGAGGAAGTTATGCTCGTTTCCGTAAAATCCGAACGTGCTGGGAATATGCAGCAACCAGCTGCAACAATTATGTGAAAACAGGGGCTTGGCGTGACGCCAAGGCCCTTGGCGTCACGGGAGGCCCCCTTGTTCAGCGAAAATTGTTCGTTTGCTCCGTTTTGGCTCGGGAACTCGTTTAAACGCGTTTTAAGTTGCGTATGACTAATCTAACTTATGTTTTATGACCATTAGGGTAAGCGCACATGTAGATAGGTATGTATGTATGTTTGTATATCACTATACACGTATGTAGAAACGAATGAAAGCATGTATGCACCTACGTGGGTATGTTGATAAGTAGGTGACCAAGAATACGCGGATATATGAAGGTTTGTATTGTGAGTAGGCGTGTATGAGTTTGGTATGTTGAAAGTAGGAATGTGTGTATGTATAGATGTATAATGTCATGAGCGTACATAATGGTGTAGGTATGTGTATATGTAGATACGTATATAATGATGTAGATGTATTTATAGGTAGGAATGCATGTAGGTTGGCATGTATGTGTGTACATATGTATGTATGGAGATATTATGAATGAAGTTAGGTATGTATGTAAGTCATTCAATATGATTAAGTTTTTATGTTGTTATTCGTGTACATGGAGGCTTAAGGGTAATGCAGGTACAGTATCGAAGATTCACCGGAAGTGAGGTATTCGGAAGTAACGTTTAATGTAAAGGAATAATGGAACGTAATATTCCAAGGCTAAGTATTGTTTATATTGATAACATATTAATGTTGTGTATGTGTTTGGTGAGTGCAGGTTGTTCGAGCCGAATTATTATGTGAAAAAAAGAGCGTTCAAAGATCGAGTCACAAGATAGATTGTACGGGAGTGTTGAGGACGTAATTGAGTGAAGCTAAGTTATGTTTTCTTATTGTAAATGAGTATAATAAATGTATTTATTGAAAAAGAATTAACCTTAAAAAAAATGAATTTAAGGGCGTCCAGGTGTTTGTAACGAACGAAATTTTTATGGTACGAATTTCCGCTGCGACTTTTGTCCTTTACGATTTAGGGTGTAACACATGTGTTGCTTTGGTCAGCTTGGAAGCTTGTGTAAGCTAATGCAATATGAGTTGAATTCACTGATACAATAAGGTTGGTCTTGTTCAATCATATGTGTATAAATGTCGCCATAAGTGGTGTTACGGAAATGTTGATCAAATGGCAAGAAATGTGGGGGAGGAACCATTTAAGAAACAGCCCTATAAGGGTATGTAGAAATGGTTCTCATTAACACATCTAAATGTTATCCAATAACACTTAAATGTGGGGGGTGTCTTGCATTTGTTTTTAGCAATAAGGATTTTGTAATCCAATCTAACATTGCAAATAGACGACTAAGTAGAGGACACAAAGGTCGTAGTGCATAATGGAGATGTGTTTGCCTTAAATGATACACGTATCTTACGAAGACATATGTTATAACCAGATTCAGATGGCCACTGAGGTTATAGTCTTTGAAGTTGACAATAGGCAAAATTAACTTACGAGTTAAGAACACATCATGACAACTGATCTCAAATACGCAAAGTTATTTGCTAATGTTATGGATCCAACAACCTGAGGGTTTATTAGAGATCAAGTTGTGGAATGGGACTGAAGCCCTTGAAAAATGAAGTTCATATGATGGAAACCTAACTCAGTAGACTCGATCCCAAGAATTGAGTTCAATAAGAAAACCTAATTGTATGAATAAGCGAGGTCACTGTGGGGGAATAACCCTACGCATTTAATAAGGTAGTTTATTATAAAGATTAATAAACTTCCTAGTCCATTCCTAAAAGTGACAAGTATGAGGCTAAGCATAATATGTGGTAAATGATTTGAATAGATCACGATAACCACAATGCTTTTAATGATCTAAGGAGAATCACCTATGTTAGAGAGAAGTGGGGTCGCTTCGAATGGAATTGAGGGCACAATTCCTAGAGCTCTCGCAGAACCAGGAAAGTGTTCCACGACCATTATTGGTCTCGACTATGAGGAGATGACCCGGCTAGGGAGAGTCTTGTGTGAAGTGTATTGTCGTCTACACAAACGGCAGACGAGTTCAAAGACAACGAGATCTACTCTGAGCTAGTGGGCTAAGTGCATTTCATGAGCGAAGGTTCAAAGGGTAACACCTACCTATCGTATGCAAAACTCAACTGTCAAGGTTACATTGGAAATTTTTAAGTGTTTTGAATGATCTCCATTCATGTGGGGGATTGTTGGAATTTTGGTGAATGGATATTAAATATATTTATAATTTAATGAAATTATAAATATTAATTAGAATATTCATGTGGTAAGTTAAAGAGTAACTCTTGAGTATTTAATTAGTTTTTTTAGAGTTTTTAAGTCTCTAATTAAGTGACTAATTAAGTGAATAATTAAGAGAAACTTTTCACTAGTCTTATACATATAGTAGGCTTTGTGCTTTCTTTTGTGACAAGATAATAGGGTATTGTTTTATACATGGAGAATACTAGAAGTAGAAAAACACTTGAAGACCAACTAGAGAGATGAGTATTCTCTACTTGTTTTCCACCACATGAGTTCAAACACTACAATTACCGGATGTAACCTTGGGCCGGTGAGCCATCTCCGGCAGTACAGACTAAGTTTGAATTTAAGTTAAAACACGCACCTTATTTTTATTTTTATAATGCCCATTACTAATGGTCTAAGACTAAGATTTCTTATAAGGTGCGTGTTTTAAGTTTGAATTTATGTTTTCATATAAAAATAAAAAGCCATTAACATAACTATTTTACCAAACTTATAAGGTGCGTGTTTTATATGAAAAAAAATGCCATTAACATAACTATTTTATCAATGTTATAAGGTGCGTGTTTTAAGTTTGAATTTATGTTTTCATATAAAAATAAAAAGTCATTAACATAACTATTTAATCAATGAATTGACACACGTTAGATTTTTTTTATTTATTTTTTTAGAGAAATCATTGTTCGAAAAATGGAGATAATGATAATGACAAGTCAAGTTTTATTTTGGGTGAAAACAAATAATTTTAGGAAGTTGATTGTCATAAAAACAAAAAGGCACCATCTTCCTTTTATATTTATATCTATATCCATTACGTATTTTTTTTTATTAACTAGTGTTTTTCAATGACGCGCGTTGCGCGTAAGGCATTGGTGTTTTCGACCGACATCATTCTTCAAACGATTCGAGATAAACGATGCGTAACCAGCCATATCCGGCATCGTGGAGTGTATTAAAAAGGGAGCAATTGGACGATTGGATGTTGGGCTAGGTGTTTCTTGGAATGCCTACGGATTGTTCGGGTCAAAACCACGATTATGAGGATTCATTTTTCGTATTGTGGTTGGATGAATTTTTTTTTTTTTAAATAAGATAGAGATGATTATAGAAGAGGTGGAGTAGTTGTGGTAAAAAAAATGAATAGAAGTGTGAGTATTTATAGTGAATAAATTTTTTTTTAACACATAGCCGTTGGCCAACGGCTAGCCCAAACGGCTACTTGTCTTGGCCAATGAGATCCCGTCATGTCATCTTGATAGCCCCGTCCAACGCCCGGGCTGAAACCCCCGCCCAAGGGGCCACGCCGAAACCCAAGCCCACCCGGGGTGGTGACTTGGGCGTTTGTACCCAACCCACGCCACAACCCCCGCCCCCGGACTTAAACCCCCGCCCAAGGGGCCACACCGAAACCCAAGCCCACCCGGGGTGGTGACTTGGGCGTTTGTACCCAACCCACCGTATTGTGGTTGGATGAGAATTTTTTATAAAAATAAGATAGAGATGATTATAGAAGAGATGGAGTAGTTGTGGTAAAAAAATGAATAGAAGTGTGAGTATTTATAGTGAATAATTTTTTTTTAAACACATAGCCGTTGGCCAACGGCTAGCCCAAACGGCTACTTGTCTTGGCCAATAAGATCCCGTCATGTCATCTTGATAGCCCAGTCCAACGTCCGGGCTGAAACCCCCGCCCAAGGGGCCACGCCGAAACCCAAGCCCACTCGGGGTGGTGACTTGGGCGTTTGTACCCAACCCACGCCACAACCCCCGCCCAAGGGGCCACGCCGAAACCCAAGCCCACCCAGGGTGGTGACTTGGGCGTTTGTACCCAACCCACGCCACAACCCCGCCCCATACCCCATAGTCTAATATACCCTAAATTCACTGTTCATTTAGTTTGAATTTTATCATATATGAATTATATAGTTGGTTATAGTTATACTTAACATAAGAAGTTATGTAATGGTGTATTCATGTATCTCGCAATGTGTTAAGAAGATGCAATTCAAACTCAACTTACAATAACTAGAATAAAATAAGAGTACATATTCCGCCATTCTAGTGTAATTACTAGACATGAGGCTTAGGTCTCTTTAATCGGAAGAATGATAATTCTCATCACGTTGGGTACGTTGATTTTGTGTATCTATCTTATCTACAAAGTACAATCTTAGTTATGTTACATATCCACATGCAACGGCACAGTTTTCTTTGAGGTCTTAAAGCAAGCTTCGACATCGTCATTAGTATGTTGGACTTAGAAAAAGTATGCATTTTATAATATATTAAGTGAGATCAGATAATTATCAATGAAGACAATGCAACTTGCATAGCTCTTACATCGAATTAAAGGCCTTTTTCTGATCGTCATTAGTATGTTGGACTTAGAAAAGTGATAAAATGAAAGACGTCTAGGCAAAGTCTTTCTCAACACATGATATGCAAGAAGAAAGTAAATTCAATACTCGTCAGATCGACCCAAACAGTTGTCACAAAATTTCAGGCTCCGTAGACTGAAAGGTGTGAATTAATTTGATGGAAGACATTGTACACATTGTGCTTTTCTATCGGCTAATGTTTGTTTTATTAGGTTTTTTTAATAAGGTTTTTAATTTTATTGATACAACATAACTGATACAATAACATTAATCGTCGTTCATTTAGTTTATATAATTCGTTAGGAATTAAAGGCCTTTTTTTCTGATTTGTACAGTGCATTTGAATTCTTAAAACCGGCTTTGATAATCTCTTAGGGGGTGTTTGTTTTTTCAGTTTAACCTCTTCTGGCCTCTTATGTCTGAGGCGCGCAGACCACGCGCAGACGTTTAGCTCTGCAGGCCGTTTGTTTTTTAGATGACATTTCATTAAAAAATGTCTTCAAACCTCTGCGCATCCTCTTTCTCACGCAGACATGGTCCAATGTCTTCGCACCTCTTCCAACCTCTTCCACACCTTCCTCCTCTCAACCACCGTTGCCGGAACCACCGTCACTACCACTGTTGACCCAACCCGAACCAAGTCTGACCCGAGACTAACTCGAGACCCAAACTGAATCTGAACTGAGTGACCCGAAACCCGAACTTGATCCAAACCCAAACCTGAAACCTGGACCGAAACGGAACTGCCGGGCTCCGGTGACTACTGCTGCCGTCGAGCAGCACCACCGTCTCCCGTTTACCTTCTCTTCCTCTCCCGTCGTTCTCTTTCTTTCGTTGTTTCTCTCTCTAGCCGTTGTTTCTCTCTCTCTCTCTCTATCTCTCTCTCGATGTTTCTCTCTCTAGCCGCTCCCCCCCTCTCTCTCTCTACGTCGTGTTGGTGGTGGTGGTGGGAGATGGAGTGGATTAGCAAGTTTGATGGGGGTGGTGGGTGGTTTGCAGATCTGAAAGAGAAAGGGGTTTGGGAGAAGAGAATGTTTGCAGATGTGGGACTTTGAGATAACCAAACACTGCTTTTATTACACTCTACATATATTTGGTCCACCTTTTCTCGTGCAGACGTTTACAGATGTGGTCCGCGGACTACAAACCTTTTACATCTGAAAAAACAAACACCACCTTAGCATATGCTCTTATCTAGTTCTGTGTGGATTCTCTCATATTATATTATATAGAGTAAAGTGCAATTTTACCCCCTGGGGTTTAGGCCAATTGGCACTCTGACCCCCCCTAACAAAATAATTGCAAAATTACCCCCAACGTTGGTGTTATGTCGCGATTTTACCCCCTGCCGTCAGTCAACAGTTATTTGACTGTTATAGGCAGGGATATTTTGGTAATCTTACCCTATATTTATTATTATTATTATTATTATTATTATTATTATTATTATTATTATTTATAAAATAAAATTATCATCATCTTCTTCAAATAACCTAAAAGAAAACAAAACAAAACAGAAAACCCTAGTCTCACAACATACGAATCCTCAACTCTCAGTCCGTCATCTTGTCGTTCCGGCTTGTAGCTCTCATCACCAAAACGCCACAGGTGAGTCTCCGCCACTCTCACCCGTCATCTTGTCGTTCCGGCTTGCAGCTCTCATCACCAAAACGCCATTCACCACCACAACCACCGGGCACCACCACTGCCACCGCCATTCACCACCACGACCACCGCAACTGCCGCCGCAGTATGGATCCCTTCACCCCCCTTGAATATGGTCTGTTTCAACAGGATTAGAACCCCTAATGTAACACCTCGTAAAATCACGTCCAATGAAGTCTTGACACGTGTAATGAACCCTAATGAAGTCAAACATTGAAATTTATGGACTAATTTTTCGAAAAATCAAAAAAAACTTTGATTAAGAAAGGACTGGAAGTGTTAGCATACCCTAAATACCCATTATGTAGCTTAGATATAAGCCTAGAGGTGTTTGGTGCGCAAAAATAAACTTTTATGTCATACAGGGATTAAAAGTGTCAAAAAGTGCACAAGTTTGCACTTTTGATCATATCTCGCATTCTGAATATCCCCGGACACCCAAAAATTTATGTAAGCACTAAAATAATTTATTTTAGTGATCGTCTTGATAAAATCCCACTCGTCGCGTGATTTGGACCGTTTTTAGCGTCCGTCCGTGTTTCGTCGTAATTCGACGCACAACGTGACCGTACGGCCAAACGAACCGACATCTGACATGTTTTTGAGCATGTTTCATATCCCCTATGTGTGGGCATCATGGTGGAGCCTTGAAATGAGATTAACGGGCCTCATACGCATCAGAACAGCCTTTTTACATGTTCAGGGACTGAAACTGCCACTTTAGGAAACATGTTTGCTGACCTGGGATGTGAGGCGGGCCGCATAAGGCCACACAGATCCTTACGCGGGCCGCGTAGCCTGATCAGATGCAGAAACAGCTGGTAACAGCCTGTTTCTTGCTGGCGTTTGTTCTAGATGGTTTCCAATACCCCCAAACTCGATACTAGGGGCTGCACATGGTATGTTAAAACCACTTAACACATGTCATGATCTGAATATAGCTCCCCGACACTTGTCGCGATCATACGAAGTCCCGAAAAGTATAAATAGGAGGTGAGTTCACTTGTTCCTTCACACCTTCATTTCACTTCTGTTTTGCTCTCTGATTTCTGGAGGATCTTGAGCCTTTTTGAGAACCTCCTTGAGTTCCTTGGACCCTTTGTAAGTCCCCTTTCGTGTTTAGTTAAATTATTTAGCGTTTAAACCGAAAAGTCAAGCGTTATCAGTGAACGCCTTGACTTTTAAGCGGTTGAGCCATGGTTCGCAACGAACGTGGCTACGTGACCGTAATTAGGTAGGTGTCTAACCCTCAAAAAGGGCATCTCCTAATTACCACGTTTATTTAGTTTAGTTGTCGGGTCGAATGAAAGTCAACGGGTTAGTTTTAAATAAAATGCATAACTATTAAATTAAAAGTCATAAAATCAGTTTTGCCACATTAATAACTTGGTAAATATTAGTTGAACATGCCTAAGCATGTTCAACCCGACAATTCTAAGTATAGGCTCGGTTCGGAACCGAAAGTCGCAAAAGTTGACTTTTGATTTGACTTTCAGTTCTGACCCAATTTAACTTAGTTTAGATATGCCTTAGGATTCCATTAGGACCATATTATAAGTTAGTATAACCCTCCAAGGTTATACAACTTGGTTCCATAGAAATCCTAGTTCATGCATGTTTCCTTTAAATGCCTAAAATGTTGACCGTTATGCCCTATTGACCTTAAAACGATATTTTTGAAAATGTGAAAGAGTAGAAACCTTAGATACTAATTTATAAACTTGCACCTAAAATTTGACATCAGTTTGAGGCCTAGATTAAGAGTTATGCTCATTAGCGTAATTTGAAAGCTTTTTAGTAATTAAATGGCATAATTAGCATATAGCCTATCTACACCCACTTTTTGATACCAAACTTTTTACCCACTGATATAAAATAAAATTTAGAGATTTTTGGAGATTTTTATTTATTTTTAGGCTGAGCATAACTTAGAGTTCTAAGTATGATTCGGTTAATGCCGGTTTTGCCCTTTAAAGCCATAAAATGAGTTTTACAAATCCTTTTGACCCCAAACCTTTTTCTACTGATCTAATATAATAAATAAAGTATTTTGAGCCTTATGGAATTAAAAAAAATATCAGCTTTCCTTTGAAAACCCGGAAATGGCTCCAAATCGCTTTTTAGGCATTTTTGACGCATAGTATGTATTAAGATTATGTTGAGCACATAAGGTTTGATACCTACTGATATTTTAAGTAAATTATTATATTTTTATAGTAAGCTAACCGGGCTAAGCTTAGGCTTAATTAAAGACCCGTTAGCATTCTAATTGGTATTTATACCATCATTCCAGACTAGAGCCTTCCGGTAAATGGTACCTACGCTTACTTAAGTGAATACGGCTGAGTTATTAAATTCGTGCTATTTAAGACAGGAGCTAGCTCAGGTAAATACTCTTAACTTATTTTCCCTATACGGGCTTGGGATACGGTATTATAATAATACCGCTTGGTCGGGTATTGAATGTTTAGTCGTATTGTGATTAAATTATTGAGGTAACCCGCTTTAATCTGTATTGTTTGAAATAAAGACCTTTAGGGGTTAATGACCATGTCCCGGATATCCTTGACATCATTGTATTATAAAATGGCCACGCCTTATACACGGGGTGTAGGCATACACCTGACAGTTGCTTAAGGAAAAACGGTATCTCACTCTCTTGTGGGCCTATACTTGTGGCGTGTCTGTTAATCTGACTCGGTTTCTACATCAGGCCCTGAACGTATAACGAACATGTAAATCTGTATACAAGATTATAAATATAATTGTCCCAAGTTATAAAGAGTTTGTGCCATGTGCATTCAAATCAATTTTATTAAACCTTTTCAAAATGAGTCGGTTGAGTGTATTTACCAGTGAAAACTGACGTATTTTCCAAAAAGGTTAAGTGACAGGTACTGAACGTAATTGGCTGGAAGCTCAGGGCGTTTATAAGGAATCTTGCAAGTTCTAGGCGCCTAAAGTCTGTTGAACAATGTTTATGTTTTAAGATCCGCCTGTGGATCCTTTACTTTCCGTTGTAATACTTGATATTACTTTATATTCGGATTGTAATATAATTATCTTTTGCTTCCGCTGTGCATTTATACATTGTGTTGTTTGACTATGATGATATCAACTACGTCACGATACTCCCCACCGGGCCCACCGGTAATACGTGGAAATATCGGGGTGTGACAGGTTGGTATCAGAGCCAACACTGAGTGAATTAAACACTAGTCTTTTGTGTTTAATCTCAGTTACACAGTTGCACATTCTTGAGTCTAGACGAGAACATAGGACTAATCCAAATTCGTTTTATTTTGTCCTTATTTGTTCCTTTGTTACCTTTCTGATTAGCCCTTGCATGGGCGAGTCATTTTCTGTAGAAGTCTTGTTTAGGGCAACCATATACTTGTTTAAGTTTTAATGGAACGATTATATTTAAGAAAATATCATTCCTATAGTATAAGATCTACCATTATAATAAGATGGCAAAATCTAAAAAGGGACAGGACCTAGCTCATGTATCGTTTTAAGACAGGGCCAAGACGGTAGTTCCACAATTAGATTCAGATCCTTGTTTACATCTCAATTTAGGATGTTCTGCGCTAAATATTAAAAGAATCTTAAAGGTAAAACCTAGCCTAAATGTCATTGCAGACCTGGCCAAGACGGTAAAACCTATCCAAAAGATTCCAATCCCTGTTAACATCTGTAAGTATGTTAACATTTTTGGCAACCTTTGAATCATTAAAGTCACACAGGCCATCTTTAAGGATGAAGTGCCTACGGGCTATAATTAACGTCCTCTGAGACTAAAGACAGTAGTAGTCTTTGACTCTCTGTCAAGAAAAGGTAATGAAATATGTTCAAACCTTAATGCCTCGATTCTCTGAAATCATGGCTTATAAATTTAAAATCGTCCTTGTGACTAGGCCTTTGCGCCACCTTAATATCCTTAATGTTTTATAACTAGGATAAATTATAATGAAAATGCTAATTAAATATAACTAACAAATTAACCAATATGGTTTATATTACCATGGTTAATAAATCGTCAAGAACGATAATACTGTATGGGCTTCTAAATAAACCTTGCCCTTATTTTCTTTTTGTAGCAATTAAAACTACCTACATGGCTGACTCTGACGAGATAAACAGTCATCCTCTGGAAAACCGCGATGATGATAAGATTAATATAACCAGAGGAGAACTCCGTACACTGATTGATACAGCTGTATCTAAAGCTGTAGAGGAGCAATTCAAGGAGTATAGTGGGACGCATAGTAGAACTTCTTCTGTACCCCACTCTAAGTCTGTCCCCAAGACTCATTCTGAGGCTCATAGCAAGCCACCCTCAAAGAAAGATTAGTCAAAGAAGGATGATGATCGACATTCATCTATTCAACATAGTGTTCCATCCAAGAGGATAGTGTTCGATAATGAACCACGTACCAAGTCCTGTACCTATAAATACTTTGTTTCCTGCAAACCCCGGGATTTCACTGGGGAGAAAGGGGCAATCGATTGTATGACCTGGTTGGATGAAATGAACACAGTTGTCGATATCAGCGGTTGTGCTGAGAGGGATGTAGTGAAGTATGTATCCCAATCGTTCAAGGGAGAAGCACTAGCATGGTGGAAGGCTCTCATTCAAGCTGCTGGGAAGATTCCACTTTACAACATGTCATGGGAACAGTTTGTTGACCTCATTATGGAGAACTACTGCCCTCAACACGAGGTTGAGAGGATTGAGTCAGATTTCTTATCATTGGTTATGACAAACTTAGATTGTCAAGCTTACCTCACCAGTTTCAATACCCTGTCCAGACTGGTTCCTTACCTTGTAACACCAGAACCCAAGAGAATTGCTCGCTTCATTGGGGGTTTAGCCCCAGAAATCAAAGCCAGTGTTAAGGCTTCAAGACCTACTACATTCAGGTCAGCGGCCGATCTGTCGCTATCTCTTACACTCGATGTAGTCAGAAACAAGGCTGCCAAAGCCTCTGAAGATGGAAAGCGTAAAAGGGAGGATGAGGATTCTCATCGCTCCGATAGGAAGAGGAACTCTGAGGATAAGAAGAGTTCCGGGTTTAAGAGAGACAGCCAGCAGTCAGGTGAGAAGAACAGGTGCGAAACCTGTAGGAAATACCACCTCGGGAAATGCAGATTTGAATCTCAGCCTCTACCGTGTGGAATTTGCAAGTCTAAGGAACATAAAACCCTGGATTGCAAGAAGTTGAAAGACGCAACCTGTTATGGTTGCAACGAGAAGGGGCATATCAAGACCAACTGCCCTAGGAATCAGAAGAAGCCCGAAGAGGCCAAGAAAACAAACGCATGATGAACGCCCAGGAGATGGTGCAGAATGATAACCTTATAGCAGGTACCTTTCCTTGTCAAGTAGTTTATACAGAAATTTATTTGATACTGGCACATATAATTCTATAAAGAACGATAAATGTTGTGAACTGATGTCTCCGCTGATTAGGACTCCGGTCATTTAACGCGAGATAGAAATTGGCCGATGACACTATAGAAAATGCTCCAACAAATCCTAGATCGATATTTTATATCTATTAGGATCACTCTTTTCTGATATCCTTTTGGCAAGCTTTCAAGCTATCCAAATTCATCACTATAATAAAGACAGATGTGACATTTTGATTCCCTGTCAAAAAGATGATGAATTAGGACCAAACTTTAAATGCCGTTAATAGTCTTTTGTGACCTAGGCTAAGTATAATTGATATATATTAAATGACGTTCATTTAGAATGTTAATGCTATATTGGCCTGTATGGTTTAATGAAACCATGGTTAGTATATAGGGCCATGAGGATGAGGAATAGCAGTTGTCGGATCAAAACCAATAAATTGATTCATTTAATAATAGGAACCCTTTTCTTCTGTTCCTGTCAGAAATCTTAAAGACATAAAATTCTAATGTACCCTCTCTATAGATAAAGGACATTCGCATGTAATTGATATCTCCTTAATCCCTATTGATTACGAATACCAAATGGTATGACAAAACCGCCGTATAAAAATTTATGTATCTTAATACGTTCCATAGATTGCTTCCATGCCTGATCAGTATGGAGGTTTAATGCATGGAACCACAAAGATATCCCAATGATCATATGGTACTAAAGTCAACTAATGGTATTCAAAGAAGATATCCAGAATGGAATTGTCCAAGAAAATGTCTTCGATTAAGGAATTCATAGACTTGTAACATAAGTGTGTCACTTGTTTGACACAAGCAATGATGAATGAATTGGAGCCTGAGATTTGGAAAATCTCTGTAACCTCCTTGTATCTTGATTATCGTCTCCTAAGATTACCCTGTTTACCTCCTGAGAGACAAGTAGAGTTAAGATTTACATTCCGTTTTGGGTTGGAGTGTTGAAAGAACTCTGTGTTGATCATGGAATAATCGAAACCCTGGTTAAATAAGTTCTGAAATAAAGGATTCATATAGCCTAATTCAATATTCTGAGAAATTTGGTATAGTTAATTAAGAAAGACGGTTCATTTTGCTTATGCATTTGATTACCGCAACCCTATTTAGGCAACAATTAAGAATCGCCATTAGTTACCCAGAATCGTCGAATTGTTCGACTAGCAGCAAGGATTAGTGTCACACCCCGACTTTCCACGTGTCACCGGTGGGCCCGGTGGGGGAGTATCGTGACGTGGTTGGCAACATAATAGTCAAACAACACAATATATATGAATGCACAGCGGAAGCAAAGGATATTTATTATTACATTCCGAATATAACGTAATATCAAAGTATTACAACGGAAAGTAAAGGATCCACAGGCGGATCTTAAAACATATCATTTGTTCAACAGACTTTAGACGCCTAGAACTTGCAAGATTCCTTATTAGCGCCCTGAGCTTCCAGCCAATTACGTTCAGCACCTGTCACTTAACCCTTTTGGAAAATACGTCAGTTTTCACTGGTAAATACACTCAACCGACTCATTTTGAAAAGAGTTTAAGAAAATTGATTTAGATGCACTAGGCACAAAACCTTTTGACACTTCGATTAAAATGCACAGAGGCAAAATTAACCTTTTATAACTTGGGAAAATTATTTATATATAATCTTGTATACAGTTTTATTTATTTGTCATCCATTCAGGGCCGGTTTGTAGGGCCGGACTCGATTAACTGACACGCCACAGGTATAATGCCCACAGGCTATCATCCCCTAAGTGGATTACCAGTTCCGGTATAATGCCCACAGGGATGATACCTTCGAGTGGATTACCAGTTTTTACATAATGCAGCTGCCAGGTGTATGCCTACACCCCGTGCTTAGGTCGTGGCCATTTCGTAAAATGATGCCAAGGATATCCGGGACATGGTCATTAACCCCCAAGGTCATACACCAAATAATAATAAAATAATACATATTAAACAGGTTATGTAAGTACATCAATCACAATCCGATTTAATGACTACATACACCCGACCAAGCGGTACTTTTATAGTACCGTATCCCAAGCCCGTATAGGGAAAATAAGTTAAGAGTATTTACCTGAGCTAGCTCCTGTCTTAAATAGCAAGAATCTAATAACTCAGCCGTAGTCACTTAAGTAAGCGTAGGTACAATTTACCGGAAAGCTCTAGTCTGGAATGATGGTATAAATAATAATTAATTAGAATGCTAACGGGTCTTTAATTAAGCCTAAGCTTAGACCGGTTAGTCTTAAGGGAATATACGGTTCTTACGCACGTTTAAGCGAAGACCGGAATAGAATGTGATTTAGACCCGACAAGTTTGGAGACTTGTATAATATGGGTAAACTCAACACCTTCTGGATTTTGAGATAAAACCGATAAGGTTTGACCCGTTTCGGCTAATTTATGTAAACTTGTTACATAAACCTAACCGATCGCGTAATAAGCGTAACGGGTAACCGAATGGATCACGAACAGGTTTCCTAAGTTAATATGCCTTAAATATGTTGTGGTATCAGTAGGATACCTTCCATTATGCCCAAAACGAGTTTAATCTCAATTTAAGCCCCGTAGGGGTATTTTGGTCATTTACCTAAGGCATATATACTACCTGTCATACCACTATTCAAACGAAGCGACCATAGGGTATAACCTCGGAAGGTTATTCCCTACATACTATGGTCACCTAATGTATTTGGTCGGATCCTAATGATCGACCAAACTGGGTCGGGTTCGAAGGTATAGGCGATTTATTAGATCGCCTACCCTACGACCCTAGACAACGTGGTAATCAGTGGGTATAGTCCCAAGGGACTATGACCAACGTGATTACACTCACGTTGCGAAGTTCAAACGAACTTCGCATTGACCATTACTGGTCAACGCTGAAAGTCAAACAAAGTTTGACTTTCTGACTCGAAAAGCAATAAAATAAGGAAAAGAACGAAAGAATACTTACCCAGGGTCCCCGAATGCTAACCCAGATCAAAATAGCTCAGGTATGAAACGAAGGTTCCAACTTAGAGTCTTTTCAATCAGATTTGTGGGTTTTTAAGCCAAAGGGGGGTGGGTATTTATAGATAAAGTAGAGCCGCTAGGATCGTTTCTTGAATATCGTGCCACGATCCGAGCCGTACACTTGTCACAAAGGTTATGGAGCCACATATGCTCCTAATCTTAGTGATTAAGCAAGTTGCAAACATGTGGTTGTGGTTAATCAGCTGAAATCTGATTGCAAATACACTTAATCTGGTCAGGTTAGGCAGTCGCGTAGCGCTAGTGCAAAGGCACTATGCAGTCGCGCTACGCTAGCACCTCCCTGTTTCAGAAATGTTTCAAAAGTGGCAGAAATGGTCCCTGCACGTGTTTAAGGCCTTTTTCGATGCGTTTGAACCCCGTTAACCTCATTTCAAGGCTCTAAAATGAAGTTAAAGTATAGGGAACTCAAAACATGCTCAAAAATATGTCGGATGTCGGTTCGTTTGGTCGTACGATCGCGATGTTCGCTTAATTACGACGGAATGCGCATAAGCGCGAAAAACGATCCAAATGACGCGACGAATGGATTTTTCTTATGGCGAACACTAAAATATAATATAGTCATGCTTACATAAATTTTTGGATGTCCGGATGTATTCAGAACGTAGGTTATGCGCGAAAATGCAAACTTATGCACTTTTTGACACTTTTAGTCCCTGATCCTTCTACACTTGATCTTAACATGCTTTCTTGCACTTCGAGTCCTCTAACTTGACTTTTATGGGCCTTAAGACATAACCATACTTGTTAAGTCCTTGGGTAACTTTATGGTTACCCGATAAGTCTTAATTTCCAATGTTTACGCTTTAACCCCTCGCACACGAATTTGATCACAACTTTCTCATACGATAACGAAACTTTATGAAATTTTAATCGTGCATTCTAGTGAGCATAATTTACATTTACAAAGCTTCGGGTTTGTCAAAAGGTCACTCAGAGGTATATCTTTAACATGTTGACACATTTAACCCCTGTAGTTTGTAATCTCTCACTTTTAGCTTCGTATGATCCATGATTCATTCGTTTGAAGGTATGAACATTGTGTAGGGTTAATGTTCATTATATTTATTCACAGTTGACACTTAGAATCCGTATAAACACATACTTTCCATGTTTGTCAACTTTAGTCCTTTTATAACATTCTTTCACACGTTCAAACTTTATGACACGTGTCAACACATTATAGGACGTGAATTTTCGAGGTGTTACATCCTCACCCCCTTAAAATAAATCTCGACCCGAGATTTACTGAAATAAAGGAAGTATTCTCTGCCTAATAATGGCAACTTACAATCGAGTACGGATTTATATGATCTTATTTGTTGTTTCCTGGGCAACGTTCAGATCCTTATAATTGGACTTACCAATCTATTGTCCTAACAATAAACGTTTAACATGCCATTTATACAAGGTCTCCAAGGAGCCACCTTGATACTTATATGGCAGTTATTATAGGAAAGCTTATCTTAAGGTGAGGTGATTATTCCAACCATTGCTCCAAATTAATCTTACGGAATAGCTAATCTTTACAGTTAGTCGAACAATTCGACGATTTTGGGCAGCTGATGGCGATTCTTAATCGTCGCCTAATTAGGGTTGCGGTAAACAATGCCTTTAGCAAAATGAACCGTCTTTCAAAATTTCCTATACCGAATTCTCAAGATATTGAGTTAGGCTATGAGTCTTCTATCTTAAAATTTACTTAATCAGGTTTTCGGTTATTCCATAATCAACATGGAGTTCTTACAACACTCTAACCCAAAGTGGGATGTAAATCTTAACTCCACCTGCCTCTAGGGAGGTAAACAGGGTAAACCTAGGAGAAGATAATCTAAGTACAAGGAGGTTGCAGAGATTTTTATATCTCAGGCTCCAGTTCACTCATCGCTGCTTGTGTCGAATAAGTGACACATTTATGTTACTAGTCCACGAATTCCTTAATCGGGAATATTTACTTGGACAATTATATTATGGATATCTTCTTTGAATATTACTAGTCGACTTTAGTACAATATGACCATTGGGATATCTCAGGGGTTCCATGCATTAAACCTCCATGCTGATCAGACATGGAAATAATCTATGGGACACACTAGGATACGCCAATCCTCATATGACACTTTTATCAAATATAGTTTGGCATTCGCAGGCGATAGAAAACAATGAGAAAATAATTAAAATAATATACATTGTCGTACTCTATGCAAAGAAAGAGTGCTCTTAGATTTTCGGAAAGATTCCTTTATAAGGATGACTGTTGTGATTTTCTCGAATCACATTTGTCAAGAGTGCTAACACGTTCCTACGTGTTAACAAAGATCTGAATCCCTTGAGTAGGTTTTACCATCTTGGCCGCGTAGGCTAGGTTTCACCTTTAAGATTCTTTTTAAAATGCATACTGATAGGGAAGGAAGGATATTTATTTCATTCGGGATTTTTATCATAAATCCTAATTCATAAGTTAATGATAACACAAATGGCCTAGTCGCGTAGACAGGTTTAATTTATAAGCCATGATTTCAAAGAATCGAGGCATTAAGGTTTGAATCAAAGTTCATTACCTTTTCTTGACAGGGAGTCGTAGGCTACCACTGTCTTTAGTCTCAGAGGACATTAACTATAGCCCATAGGCACTTTTCTTCTAAGGGATGTTTATTACGGAATTGCCCATTAGAGAAATTCATTAACCATGGTAAGCAGAGACCATATTTGGTTAATTTATTAATCATATAGGTTTAGGATTTCTATTATAGTTTATCCTAATTAACAGTTTTATTAGTGGCACTCAATGGCCTGGTCACATGGACAATTATAAATTATAAGCTTATGATTTCAGAGAATCAAAGCATGAAAGTATACTGGCACAAATGGCCTGGTCACAAAGGACAAATTTTTAAATTATAAGCCATGATTTCAGAGAATCAAGGTCTTTAAGTATATTAGCACAACTGGCTTAGTCACAAGGACATATATAATTTATAAGCTATGATTTCAGAGAATCAAAGCATGAAGGTATATTGGCACAATAGGCCTAGTCACGAGGACAAATTTTAAATTATATGCTAGGATTTCAGAGAATCAAAGCATTTGAGGTTTGAACCTAGTTCATTACCTTTATCTGACAGAGAGTCATAGCTACCACTGTATTTTGGCTCATGTAGAAATGAGCAAGGCCCGTAGGCACTATATTACCACGTATGGTTAAAATATGATCATCTTAATTGATGACATAAACCCAGGATTCAGGGATCATTAAACTGGGTTAGGGATCTTTTGAAGAATTCTATATAAAAACGACGTGTGTGATTTTAAATGAATCACATCTGCCAGGAGTGTTAACATGTTTTAAGATGTTAACAGGGAATTGAATCTTTTTAAATAGGTCTTACCATCTTGGCCTGGTCTTATAATTGACCCTAGGCTAGGTTTCACACTTAAGATTCTTAATTTATAATTAACGCAGAACAAATTTAAATTGAGGTGTAAATATGGATCTGAATCTAAATTGCGGAACTGCCATCTTGGCCGGTCTTAATATGACCCGAAGCTAGGTCTTGTCCTTTTAGATTTTGCCATTTTATTATAATGGTAGATCTTATAATATAGGAATGATATTTTAAACTTAATCGTTCCTTTAAAATTTAAACAAGTATAGGGTTGCCCTAAATGGGACTTCAAAAGAATAATGTCGTCCTCGGAGGGACTGAATTATAAATATGTCCTTATAAGGACTCTATACGGAAACGTTCTTCAGCAAAAGGAGTTTCTTCTTCATTCTATTTCTGAATGCTTTTTCCTTGGATGCTCGTTTCATTCTGGCCGCGGTACGAAGCTCAGCATCCCAGGGCTCCGGGTGTGGAGAACTCCTATTACGGCTTCTTCGCTTGGCGACGTATCCAATAAAAATTTGGAAGTAAAATTTCCAGATTAGGATTGAGATTTTTCCTATGTTAAGTCTAGACTCAGAAGTTTAGATATGTGCAATTGTGTAACTGAGATTAAACACAAAAGGCTAGTGTTTAATTCACTCAGTGTTGGCTCTGATACCAACCTGTCACACCCCGACTTTCCACGTGTCACCGGTGGGCCCGGTGGGGGAGTATCGTGACGTGGTTGGCAACATAATAGTCAAACAACACAATATATATGAATGCACAGCGGAAGCAAAGGATATTTATTATTACATTCCGAATATAACGTAATATCAAAGTATTACAACGGAAAGTAAAGGATCCACAGGCGGATCTTAAAACATATCATTTGTTCAACAGACTTTAGACGCCTAGAACTTGCAAGATTCCTTATTAGCGCCCTGAGCTTCCAGCCAATTACGTTCAGCACCTGTCACTTAACCCTTTTGGAAAATACGTCAGTTTTCACTGGTAAATACACTCAACCGACTCATTTTGAAAAGAGTTTAAGAAAATTGATTTAGATGCACTAGGCACAAAACCTTTTGACACTTCGATTAAAATGCACAGAGGCAAAATTAACCTTTTATAACTTGGGAAAATTATTTATATATAATCTTGTATACAGTTTTATTTATTTGTCATCCATTCAGGGCCGGTTTGTAGGGCCGGACTCGATTAACTGACACGCCACAGGTATAATGCCCACAGGCTATCATCCCCTAAGTGGATTACCAGTTCCGGTATAATGCCCACAGGGATGATACCTTCGAGTGGATTACCAGTTTTTACATAATGCAGCTGCCAGGTGTATGCCTACACCCCGTGCTTAGGTCGTGGCCATTTCGTAAAATGATGCCAAGGATATCCGGGACATGGTCATTAACCCCCAAGGTCATACACCAAATAATAATAAAATAATACATATTAAACAGGTTATGTAAGTACATCAATCACAATCCGATTTAATGACTACATACACCCGACCAAGCGGTACTTTTATAGTACCGTATCCCAAGCCCGTATAGGGAAAATAAGTTAAGAGTATTTACCTGAGCTAGCTCCTGTCTTAAATAGCAAGAATCTAATAACTCAGCCGTAGTCACTTAAGTAAGCGTAGGTACAATTTACCGGAAAGCTCTAGTCTGGAATGATGGTATAAATAATAATTAATTAGAATGCTAACGGGTCTTTAATTAAGCCTAAGCTTAGACCGGTTAGTCTTAAGGGAATATACGGTTCTTACGCACGTTTAAGCGAAGACCGGAATAGAATGTGATTTAGACCCGACAAGTTTGGAGACTTGTATAATATGGGTAAACTCAACACCTTCTGGATTTTGAGATAAAACCGATAAGGTTTGACCCGTTTCGGCTAATTTATGTAAACTTGTTACATAAACCTAACCGATCGCGTAATAAGCGTAACGGGTAACCGAATGGATCACGAACAGGTTTCCTAAGTTAATATGCCTTAAATATGTTGTGGTATCAGTAGGATACCTTCCATTATGCCCAAAACGAGTTTAATCTCAATTTAAGCCCCGTAGGGGTATTTTGGTCATTTACCTAAGGCATATATACTACCTGTCATACCACTATTCAAACGAAGCGACCATAGGGTATAACCTCGGAAGGTTATTCCCTACATACTATGGTCACCTAATGTATTTGGTCGGATCCTAATGATCGACCAAACTGGGTCGGGTTCGAAGGTATAGGCGATTTATTAGATCGCCTACCCTACGACCCTAGACAACGTGGTAATCAGTGGGTATAGTCCCAAGGGACTATGACCAACGTGATTACACTCACGTTGCGAAGTTCAAACGAACTTCGCATTGACCATTACTGGTCAACGCTGAAAGTCAAACAAAGTTTGACTTTCTGACTCGAAAAGCAATAAAATAAGGAAAAGAACGAAAGAATACTTACCCAGGGTCCCCGAATGCTAACCCAGATCAAAATAGCTCAGGTATGAAACGAAGGTTCCAACTTAGAGTCTTTTCAATCAGATTTGTGGGTTTTTAAGCCAAAGGGGGGTGGGTATTTATAGATAAAGTAGAGCCGCTAGGATCGTTTCTTGAATATCGTGCCACGATCCGAGCCGTACACTTGTCACAAAGGTTATGGAGCCACATATGCTCCTAATCTTAGTGATTAAGCAAGTTGCAAACATGTGGTTGTGGTTAATCAGCTGAAATCTGATTGCAAATACACTTAATCTGGTCAGGTTAGGCAGTCGCGTAGCGCTAGTGCAAAGGCACTATGCAGTCACGCTACGCTAGCACCTCCCTGTTTCAGAAATGTTTCAAAAGTGGCAGAAATGGTCCCTGCACGTGTTTAAGGCCTTTTTCGATGCGTTTGAACCCCGTTAACCTCATTTCAAGGCTCTAAAATGAAGTTAAAGTATAGGGAACTCAAAACATGCTCAAAAATATGTCGGATGTCGGTTCGTTTGGTCGTACGATCGCGATGTTCGCTTAATTACGACGGAATGCGCATAAGCGCGAAAAACGATCCAAATGACGCGACGAATGGATTTTTCTTATGGCGAACACTAAAATATAATATAGTCATGCTTACATAAATTTTTGGATGTCCGGATGTATTCAGAACGTAGGTTATGCGCGAAAATGCAAACTTATGCACTTTTTGACACTTTTAGTCCCTGATCCTTCTACACTTGATCTTAACATGCTTTCTTGCACTTCGAGTCCTCTAACTTGACTTTTATGGGCCTTAAGACATAACCATACTTGTTAAGTCCTTGGGTAACTTTATGGTTACCCGATAAGTCTTAATTTCCAATGTTTACGCTTTAACCCCTCGCACACGAATTTGATCACAACTTTCTCATACGATAACGAAACTTTATGAAATTTTAATCGTGCATTCTAGTGAGCATAATTTACATTTACAAAGCTTCGGGTTTGTCAAAAGGTCACTCAGAGGTATATCTTTAACATGTTGACACATTTAACCCCTGTAGTTTGTAATCTCTCACTTTTAGCTTCGTATGATCCATGATTCATTCGTTTGAAGGTATGAACATTGTGTAGGGTTAATGTTCATTATATTTATTCACAGTTGACACTTAGAATCCGTATAAACACATACTTTCCATGTTTGTCAACTTTAGTCCTTTTATAACATTCTTTCACACGTTCAAACTTTATGACACGTGTCAACACATTATAGGACGTGAATTTTCGAGGTGTTACAATTAGCTATTCCTTAACATTAGATTTAAGCAATGGTTGGAATAACTATCCCACCTTAAGATAAGCTCTTCTATAATAATTGATATATAAGTATCAAGCTGCTTCTTTGGAGACATTGTATAGATAGAATGTTAAACAATTATCGTTAGACAGAAAACTGGTAAGTTCAATTATCAGAATCTGAAAGTTGCCTTAGAAACAACAAATAAGATCATACAAATTCATAATCATCTTAGAGTTGCCAGTAATCGGCAGAAAATCAAGGATTAATAAAAATTGCAACCCTCTTAAGTCCTTAATAAGGAATAGGGTTCAATTGAAAGTATCGCTCTAAGAAGGGCGTACTGAAAATGTTATACAACAGGCTAGTTAAGCTCTGACTATATATAGGATCATTCGAGGAAATCGAATACAACAAAGGTTAATAGTTTTTAAACTAAAACCTAGTTATGGAACGTGGTGGAACTCGCAGTGTGACCCACACTAATGATTTAAGGATGTATGTCACCAATAAGTCGAGAAGCATTATCACATAATGATAGGCGTATCTATGATATGATAAGAAACCCGTATCGATCGTCAGGATCAGAATTGAAGGAAGAAAACATGAACCTATTATAAAGGTCATTTAGGATGCTTCTAGAAGCCCAGATAGGCTGTGGAAGTTAAACCTACTGTCCGACTGAGAGTACTTCCATTACATTAGCAAATCTCGAGGTCGAGATTTCTTTTAAGGGGGTGAGGATGTAACAACTCGTAAAATCACGTCCAATGAAGTCTTGACACGTGTAATGAACCCTAATGAAGTCAAACATTGAAATTTAGGGACTAATTTTTCGAAAAATCAAAAAAAACTTTGATTAAGAAAGGACTGGAAGTGTTAGCATACCCTAAATACCCTTTATGTAGCTTAGATATAAGCCTAGAGGTGTTTGGTGCGCAAAAATAAACTTTTATGGCATACAGGGACTAAAAGTGTCAAAAAGTGCACAAGTTTGCACTTTTGATCATATCTCGCATTCTGAATATCCCCGGACACCCAAAAATTTATGTAAGCACTAAAATAATTTATTTTAGTGATCGCCTTGATAAAATTCCACTCGTCGCGTGATTTGGACCGTTTTTAGCGTCCGTCCGTGTTTCGTCGTAATTCGACGCACAACGTGACCGTACGGCCAAACGAACCGACATACGACATGTTTTTGAGCATGTTTCATATCCCCTATGTGTGGGCATCATGGTGGAGCCTTGAAATGAGATTAACGGGCCTCATACGCATCAGAACAGCCTTTTTACATGTTCAGGGACTGAAACTGCCACTTTAGGAAACATGTTTGCTGACCTGGGATGTGAGGCGGGCCGCGTAAGGCCACACAGATCCTTACGCGGGCTGCGTAGCCTGATCAGATGCAGAAACAGCTGGTAACAGCCTGTTTCTTGCTGGCGTTTGTTCTAGATGGTTTCCAATACCCCCAAACTCGATACTAGGGGCTGCACATGGTATGTTAAAACCACTTAACACATGTCATGATCTGAATATAGCTCCCCGACACTTGTCGCGATCATACGAAGTCCCGAAAAGTATAAATAGGAGGTGAGTTCACTTGTTCCTTCACACCTTTATTTCACTTCTGTTTTGCTCTCTGATTTTTGGAGGATCTTGAGCCTTTTTGAGAACCTCCTTGAGTTCCTTGGACCCTTTGTAAGTCCCCTTTCGTGTTTAGTTAAATTATTTAGCGTTTAAACCGAAAAGTCAAGCGTTATCAGTGAACGCCTTGACTTTTAAGCGGTTGAGCCATGGTTCGCAACGAACGTGGCTACGTGACCGTAATTAGGTAGGTGTCTAACCCTCAAAAAGGGCATCTCCTAATTACCACGTTTACTTAGTTTAGTTGTCGGGTCGAATGAAAGTCAACGGGTTAGTTTTAAATAAAATGCATAACTATTAAATTAAAAGTCATAAAATCAGTTTTGCCACATTAATAACTTGGTAAATATTAGTTGAACATGACTAAGCATGTTCAACCCGACAATTCTAAGTATAGGCTCGGTTCGGAACCGAAAGTCGCAAAAGTTGACTTTTGCTTTGACTTTCAGTTCTGACCCAATTTAGCTTAGTTTAGATATGCCTTAGGATTCCATTAGGACCATATTATAAGTTAGTATAACCCTCCAAGGTTATACAACTTGGTTCCATAGAAATCCTAGTTCATGCATGTTTCCTTTAAATGCCTAAAATGTTGACCGTTATGCCCTATTGACCTTAAAACGATATTTTTGAAAATGTGAAAGAGTAGAAACCTTAGATACTAATTTATAAACTTGCACCTAAAATTTGACATCAGTTTGAGGCCTAGATTAAGAGTTATGCTCATTAGCGTAATTTGAAAGCTTTTTAGTAATTAAATGGCGTAATTAGCATATAGCCTATCTAAACCCACTTTTTGATACCAAACTTTTTACCCACTGATATAAAATAAAATTTAGAGATTTTTGGAGATTTTTATTTATTTTTAGGCTGAGCATAACTTAGAGTTCTAAGTATGATTCGGTTAATGCCGGTTTTGCCCTTTAAAGCCATAAAATGAGTTTTACAAATCCTTTTGACCCCAAACCTTTTTCTACTGATCTAATATAATAAATAAAGTATTTTGAGCCTTCTGGAATTAAAAAAAATCAGCTTTCCTTTGAAAACCCAGAAATGGCTCCAAATCGCTTTTAGGCATTTTTGACGCATAGTCTGTATTAAGATTATGTTGAGCACATAAGGTTTGATACCTACTGATATTTTAAGTAAATTATTATATTTTTACAGTAAGCTAAAGTTTTAAACTCAGGTTTATATTTAAACTCTTTTATAACCTTTAAAATGACCAAAATACCCCTACGGGGCTTAAATTAAGATTAAACTCGTTTTGGGCATAATGAAAGATATCCTACTGATATCACAACATATTTAAGGCATATTAACTTAGGAAACCTGTATATGATTCATTTGGTTACTCGTTACGCACTTTTCGCGTTCGGATCGGCTTATGTAACTAGTTTGCATATATTAGCCGAAACGGGTCAAACCATATCTTTTAATCTCAAAATCCAGAAGGTGTTTAGATTACCCATATTATACAAGTCTTCAAACTTGTCGGGTCTAAAACACATTCTACACCGGTCTTCGCCTTATCATGCGTTTGAACCGTATCTTTCTATAAGACTAACCGGTCTAAGCTTAGGCTTAATTAAAGACCCGTTAGCATTCTAATTGGTATTTATACCATCATTCAAGACTAGAGCCTTCCGGTAAATGGTACCTACGCTTACTTAAGTGAATACGGCTGAGTTATTAAATTCGTGCTATTTAAGACAGGAGCTAGCTCAGGTAAATACTCTTAACTTATTTTCCCTATACGGGCTTGGGATACGGTATTATAATAATACCGCTTGGTCGGGTATTGAATGTTTAGTCGTATTGTGATTAAATTATTGAGGTAACCCGCTTTAATCTGTATTGTTTGAAATAAAGACCTTTAGGGGTTAATGACCATGTCCCGGATATCCTTGACATCATTGTATTATAAAATGGCCACGCCTTATACACGGGGTGTAGGCATACACCTGACAGTTGCTTAAGGAAAAACGGTATCTCACTCTCTTGTGGGCCTATACTTGTGGCGTGTCTGTTAATCTGACTCGGTTTCTACATCGGGCCCTGAACGTATAACGAACATGTAAATCTGTATACAAGATTATAAATATAATTGTCCCAAGTTATAAAGAGTTTGTGCCATATGCATTCAAATCAATTTTATTAAACCTTTTCAAAATGAGTCGGTTGAGTGTATTTACCAGTGAAAACTGACGTATTTTCCAAAAAGGTTAAGTGACAGGTACTGAACGTAATTGGCTGGAAGCTCAGGGCGTTTATAAGGAATCTTGCAAGTTCTAGGCGCCTAAAGTCTGTTGAACAATGTTTATGTTTTAAGATCCGCCTGTGGATCCTTTACTTTCCGTTGTAATACTTGATATTACTTTATATTCGGATTGTAATATAATTATCTTTTGCTTCCGCTGTGCATTTATACATTGTGTTGTTTGACTATGATGATATCAACTACGTCACGATACTCCCCACCGGGCCCACCGGTAATACGTGAAAATATCGGGGTGATTGGATATGAAGGAATGAAGGTGATTGGATCAAAGGAATGAAGCTGGGCGTAGAAAAAAGCACGCCAAAATATTTTGGGCAAAAAAAAGCGCCCATGGAGGTGGTGTGCGGGCGTGGTGGGGTGGGGTGTTTTTGAGTAAAAAAACGCCCAAATATTATCCCACTACAGATGATCTTATCATAATACCATTTAGTATTTTAAAGGAAAAGGATTTGGTCATACACGTAGGGGTAAGATGAAAATTAGTTGATAGAAGTTGTCTTCTTGTCTACTCACCAAAACACCTAATATTGACCTCATGCTCCTCTTCATTTATAAGAATTCAATTTTCTTTAGTTGTTCCTTTTTTTCATAATAAGAATAAAACTGAATTATTATTTTTCTTAGAGTTAACTGCTAAAATCGTCCCTGAGGTTTGGGCACATTTGTCATTTTCGTCCAAAATGACACTTTTGTACCAATTTGCCCCCCACGTTTGTAACTTTTTGCCATTTGCATCCAAACCACTAACTTAGTTTATTTTTTCTGTTAAGTTGAAGGATATTTGGATTAAACTGGCAAATATAAACCACATGGACGATTTTGGCAATTTACTCAAACTCTTTTTAACTTTTTCTTTTTATATAATTAATTTTGTCACATATATAATAAAAAAGAATATACATGCAATTTTTATATGAAAAAAAAATAATAGTTTTGTCACATATTTTTTTTTATAAATTTTCATCCAACCACTAACTAAGTTAATTTTTTCTATTAAGGCGAAAGATGTTTTAAATTTTATAAATTAATACAGAAATTAATTTCCAGTTGTTTATATAGATCAGTTTTATAAAAATAAATCTACTTAAACCTCTAATTTTTATAAAACTAAAATGTTTGTGACCTTATAGAAAAATGTCAAATAAACAAATATTATCATATGTACCAAGTTTGTAATTCATCTTCTACTCTTTTAAATTCGCTCCCAACGAAAAACAAAAGCCAGTGCCCCCATCAAACAACGTACCGTTACCAAACCTTAAAATTACCCACCAAATAGTAAGTATAATGCCATGAACCAAAAATTTCTTTACTCAAACCACTCAGAATAAATATTAGTTAGTTCCCCCCATAATCTTAATTAAATAAATATTTTATTTTTGCCAAACATATTTTCTAAGTGCTCAACACATCTAAAAAATATGTAACGTTTTACAATTTTTTTATATCTTTACAATTGATTAAATACTAAAAGTTGTAATCGATTGTTATGTGTTGCACGCCAATGATATTTATTTTATATATCGTTTTCTCTTAATAAAACTGATTTATATAAAGAAATTGCAAATTAATTTCTGTCTTAATTTATAAAATTTAAAACATCATTCACCTTAACAAAAAAAAATCTGAGTTAGTGATTTAGATGAAAATTTATAAAAATTATGTCACAAAACTATTTTTTTTTTCTAAAAACTGCATGTATATTCTGTTATATATATATATATATATATATATATATATACATATATTCGTGTGTGTTTGTGTGTGTGACAAAACTAACTAAATAAAAGAAATTAAAAAGAGTTTGAGTAAATTGCCAAAATCGTCCCTATGGTTTATATTTGCCAGTTTCATCCAAACATCCTTCAACTTAACAGAAAAAATAAACTAAGTTAGTGGTTTGGATGAAAAGGGCAAAAAGTTACAGACGTGAGGGGCAAAATGGTACAAAAGTGTCATTTTGGACGAAAATGGCAAATGTGCCCAAACCTCAGGGACGATTTTGGCAATTAACTCTTTTTCTTAATTATCATTGTATACGTACAATGTTTTTGTTTTTTTCTTTTTTTTTCCTTTCTTTTTTGTGTTTTAAAAGTTTTGGGGCACCCTTATATTTAAAGTAACTTGCGCTTGTTAAGTATATCGATTACTGTTATTGTATATATATAACAAAACGAATTAGACCGATACCAACCGAACAACGTCATGATGTTTGAGAGTTCGACTTCTTTACCATGTTAAATTATAGAGATACGGATAGCTTTTTGAATGTGAATGCTCTTACTACACTAAAATTGGGCGATTTTTAATCGTCCCAGGTAACCCGAAAACGTTCTAACCAAAACCTGTTTTGACCACTGACTCGAACTCGCCTATTCTTTTGTCTCAAATATTTACTAATTATTATTTATCCTTTTAGGTACAAGTTATGTGATCCTGGACGACAAACCTTAAAGCTCAACTTAAAGAAGAAAGCGAAGAAAGATCAGAACTTAAACAACAATTTCAAGAGTTTATGTAAAATTGGCATCCTACCAATTGGTTTTAGTTTTTGGATATCATTTTCAAAATTGTAATATAGGAAGTTTCGCTGTAATGACTGGTTTTTAAGTTTATGCTATTGTAATTGAGGTGAATTTTGTAAAACATGTTTATTTGGTATTACAGATTATTATGTCATTTTTCAGCATAAAAAATAGATTTTAGTTTATTTTATTGTTTTAATTAATTAAAAGCTTGTGTTGTCGGACAACAATTACAAATATATTTGATTTTTATTTATAATTTTTTTGTTTGTCAGAAATCTGTCACAACAAATACTAATCTTGTTTATTAGTTTGTAGGAAATGTGTAACAGAAAAATACCAAATTTTTATCTTGTTTGTCGAAAATGTGTCACAAAAAATGCTGGATTAATAATTTTTTTTTTTGTTAAATTTTTTTATTTGTCGGAAGTGTGTCACTATAAATAATATTTATTATTTTATCATAATAATAAGTTTATAATAATTAGGAACTATTGTAGGAGATGTGTACCAAAATACAACGCGATAATTTTGTAGGAAATGTGTAGAAAGTTGCGTAGGAAATGCGTTGGAAACATATTTCCTACGAGGTGTTTTCCTACATTAGGTTTTGTCACAAATGCGTCAAAAAACACGATTTGTCACGCATTTCCTACGGAAACTAGTGTCAGATATTTCAGATTTTCTAGTAGTGAAATAATGATACACAACTTTAAGAATTGAGTTTTCGATCCCTTTTTTCCATCTTTTAACAAAATGGATATTTTAGTAAACGTTTATTTTGTTGTGTCTCCACCTGCCTAATGCTTTTGAAAATTAACAAAATAATATTTCAAAACTAATATATTTTAAATATGTTTAATAATTAAAATATAATACACACCGCATATAATATTAGTATTGTAAAGTTGAAATACATCAAAAGGTGGAATTTGCTTTAGACATTCACACAAAAAATCTACATGATATTTTGTTTTAGTGTTTCTTACTTTTATTTTTTCTATAACTAGTGTTATAGTAGAATATTAAAAAACTATTTTCTTTGTCTACATTCATATCTATGTAATATTTATAACTTGTATTCAACAACCAGATCATTTCAATACTCCTAAGTCCTAAATGTTATGAAAACTTAAAATACTCATATAAACCGTTAGATCATTTGATGAATAACTCAAACGAAAAATGTTATCTTTCTAAGGGTGTGGGGGGCGCTTTGCGGGGACTTCATGCGGGGAGTGGTTACCGCGCGGGGAGGAGGTGCCGCCATCAAGTTTCACCGCATGGAGGGGATGGATTTCGGTGAGAGGTTACCGCATGAAGGGAGAGAGGGAGAGGGTGGCCCACCAACTTTTCAACCAATCGAATTATTTTCCTTTTTTTTCTTTTTGAATAAAAAAACAAGTCCCCCAAGAGAGGAGTGCAGCCATTAAATTGAGGGTGTGAGGGGAGTTAAGTGGGGAGTTGACGTGGCGCGTGCTGATTGGCTGTGTGTAAGAGAGGTCACTCCCCTCTTAGAGGAGTGCCCCTCTCACCCTTAGTAATTAGCTAGAACTAAAAGTAGAAAAAATAAATGAGATAAATGGTAGCATAAGGTAATTTTTTATAGAGTAAGATACACGGATAGTCTTTGTAGTTTTTCAAAATTTTGGACTTGATCCATAGCTTTTCAAAAGTACACGGATGGTCCGTGTGGTTTGCACTTTGTAACGCATTTAGTCCTCAGCCAACAAATATAAAGGTTTTAGGGGTCCAAGTTAGGGACTAAGTGTGTCACTAAGTGCAAACCACAGGGACCATCTGTGTACTTTTGGCAAAAGCCAGGGACTAAATGCGTTACAAAGTGGGTAAAACACCGGGACCATCCGTGTACTTTTAGAAAGCTAATGACCAAATCCAAATTTTTGAAAAATCACAGGGACTATACGTGTACTTAACTCTTTTTTATATCATCCCTTCTATCACTAATCATAATTCAAGTCTCCAAAAATCTCATATATAATCTCTTTTCTTTCAAATATCCTATCTTTTATTCTTCTTTTTCTGTTGGCCTTCCCCTTTAATATCATGGACCACTTGTAAATCTCTTCAACCTTTATCTATAATCAATGTTTGAAAATGAAGATTTTAGCACCTGGACAAAATGTTTGATGATTCTAGACAAAAAGCATTAGTTCCCAAATGTGCCAAGATAATGCAACAGGTTACAGGTATGTTACATCCAACTTTTATCATAAAAATTCTTATTTTCTCTTTTACTAAAAGGACCACAACTTTAGTCATTATTTTAGAAGAAAAAGATCTGGTTTTGATAAAAATTAATAAATAAACATATCTGCTAATTTATAATTACAATAGATATATAAAACATCCTTACTTTTTTTTTTTTTTTGCAATAGCAGGTTAATGATAAAACATCATCTTTTTTCATTTCTAATTCTTCTATTTGAAAATTATTTTCGGACAATATGTGTCTTCGTTTGTATCATTTAAGTTTTAGGCTTTATATATACGTGGTTATGTTTTCAAACTTAGCTATATGTATTTGAGCTTATGGACAGGACCGTCTCCGATAATGTTAGAAAAAATGAGCCCTCGGTGAGATAAAAAAACTAGACCCTACCCCCTAAATCGATTGGTATATAATATTTAATTTGTATTTGGTTGTGGTGTCGGGGTGCAACAGTAAACAAAGTCCTAAAAAGCATGGGGTGTGTATAAGCCGAGCCGAGCTTGAGCCTTGAATAGGAAGGTTGTTTAAGTTTTTACTTAATTCTCTCGTTGTATTATTTACTCATTTATGTGTGTTTATGTTCATGAACTATTCAATTAGAATGTTACGGAATGAAGACAAACATGAACATTTTCTTTACGAACAAACTTAAACCAAAAGATATGTCTGTGTCCGTGTTCGGTTAAAGTTAAATGAACGAAAAACATGCTCTCGTTCGTGTTTGTTTACTAATATCTTAAATCTACAACGCACAATGCTTTCGGTTTTGAATCTTTGGTCGATTAGTAAAATGTTATTTTGAACACTACAAGAACATGAACTAAAGTAAAAGAAATTGTATACACTGAGGGAGTTTTAGGCGGTGTTTGTTTTTCTAAAAAAGATCTGCGCATGCTCTTCTGTCTGTGCCGTGCAAACCACGCGCAGACATTGTCATGTGCAGACTCTTTGTTTTTCCGAATACGTTTCATTAATAAACGTCTGTGCGGACTCTTCTTGGTGCAGACTTGGCCCAACTACTTCTAAGATCTCCTAAAGTCTGCAGGGAGTTATACACCACCACCACCACCACTGTCCACCACCGTCCATCACCATAACCACTACCGTCAATGTCCACCACCCACCACCACCACCGTTCGTACACCACCACCAGTTTATTTTAAAAGTCTACATACCTTAAAAAACTTACAGTCTTCTTCTTGCAAACTGCAGCGGTTTGGTCCACCACTTCTTCTATAGATGTCCGCAGACTGCCGACCTCTTAAAAAATAAACTGCACCTTAGTGATGATATGTAAGATATATTTACCTATTATTGGTTTCTTGGTAAATGCTACAAAATTATGATCTTCACCTACTCATATTTCTAATAAATGTAAAACATCCCGTACTGTTTTTTCTTTCTTCAAAACCAACATGGTATAAAGTTGAACGATACAAATTGTAATAAATCTTTCAAGAGCAACAACCCACTGAACCAAACTAGTAGAAAATTTGAAAAGATAGTTGGAGAGACTTGAATTCGAAGAGAGATGTGATGACGATATGTTCAAAGAAAAACTACAAATAATTTTAATCAAAATAAAAAAAGGTTAGATACGGATGGAAAACGCAAACTTAAATCGAAGAGAGAAGTGATAGCCGATATGGTTCAAGAAAACTACAAAGAAGCGTAAAATAGTAAAAAAAAAAAAAAACGGTTAAATACGGGAGGAATATTGTAAATGGAACAACTTCAATTGCTACAAATTTAGTTAAAAAATTTTATACAAAATATTTTCTAAAATAATAAAAATAAAAAACTAGGCCTGAGCAAGACAAGCCCATTGTTGGTCAGTGGGCATCTTGCCCCTCAAATAGCCTGATAGATATTAGTTGTATCCACGAGGCCTACGAAGCCCCATGAAGTATTAATGTGTATTGCTAATGGGCTACTGAATAAGTCTTGATAATGTAGCCATTGCGGCCCATGATTAGTTTCACACAATGACACAAAGTAGTGGTGCACAAATCGGGTTTTTTTAAAAACCGGTTTCGGGTATGGAACCGGGTTCGGGTAGGATCGGGTTTTACAAAATCGGGGTTTTTAAAAACCGGGTCGGGTCCGGGTCCAAGTTTTCTACCAAAAATGTATACCCTATATACCCGGGTTCGGGTAGGGTTCGGGTCGGGTTTTATAAAACCCGGGTATTATAATACCCTATTTCCGGGTTAGGGTCCGGTTCGGGTATTCATCGGGTAGGGTTCGGGTATGCATCGGGTTGGGAAAAAACCCCCACCGGGTATTAAAAAACCCGACCGGGTATTAATGCTTCTTGCACATTCAAAGAAGGGACCCGCATCGGCATTGTTGGACGGACAAGGAGCGGAAAAACAACATTAATAACTGCACTTTTCCGTCTGGTAGAACCTGATAGTGGAACGGTTTGGACATTTGCTCTATAGGACTAAAGGACCTCAGAATGAAACTAAGTATCATCCCTCAAGAGCCAACAATTTTCAAGGGTAGTATAAGAACAAGCTTGGACCCATTAGAACTTCACTCTGATGATGAAATATGGAAGGTAAGAGAAACAATATCAAAACTAGCAATACCCACTAACAACATTAACAAGCACTTCAAAAAAAAAACCCACAAAAAAATATTAAACTTTCTCTTCACTACTACTGGGATCTAATCCCCTTTTCTCCATAAACTTTCTCTGCATTTTCTCTGCTCAAAACACAGAAACCCCTCTTCAGATCTGATCTGATGTAACCCTAATTGAATCTTTACTAAAATCCAACCAAAAATTAAAAATAAAAAAGGATTCCAACAAAAAGATTAAAGAAAAACAAACCAAAACCCACATTTCAGAGGTGGTGGGAAGTCAAACATGCAGATTGACCAAATCGATGAGCAAATGCAGCTTGATCATCTTGTTGCTCAACATAATTGAAATCATGGAAGGAGGTAAATAACAAAGATCCGATTTTCGGTTTCGATTTTGATGTGCTGCTGCCCTTTACTTTCGTGACAACCACCCAAATCCACCCTGGACTGCCACTAATTGATACTGAATCGGAGATACAAAGGAAAAGAAGAAGGGTGGGGCCACCGCTGTGCACCACCGTGCGCCGCCCCCTGTGGCTGCCATGGGTGGCTAGAAATCCGCTGGTTTCATCTCTCTCTCTCGATCTCTCTGGTAACTACACACGCAAGTGTTTGTTATGTGGGGTGAAAATGGAGATAAGGTGTGAGTGTTGTAGAAAAAAAATAGGAAGTTGGGGTTAGGGTTTTGAGAAAGTGGAGGGGAAGGAAAGAGATGAAGATGATGATGTTTTGTTGAAGATCTGGGATTTCTTTACAAAGTCATTAAAAGGGGAAGAGAAATTACCATTATACCCATCATGTGCAACCCATGTGACCAAGAAGTTAACCAGAGTTGGGGTTTGGTTAGAATTAGGGGCCAAAATGGTTAGATATAGGGACCATGGGGGCATATACGTTAAAAATTCTTATTTTGGGCGAATATAGTAAAACTGACATAACCACAGGGGCCAAAAACGTAATTTACTCTTTGTTTTTTTTTTACGGGAAGTTATTACTTTGTAAAATCGGTTCTTAAAACGATCATGAGTTCTAACTTCTAAGTAGCGGTGGCAAATGGGTAGGTCGTATCTGGTTAGCTCAATGGATCTTTCCAGCAAATAGAGGGAAATAATGACCAAATACTTCAAATATCATTAGAAACCTAATAATTAAACAAGATTACATCAAAGTGCATACATAATTTTGTTAAATCATAAGAACTAGAAGTCTTAATGCTTGAAAACATAGATAAAATAACATAGATAAAAAAACATAGATAGGACTTGAATCGTCTTCGCTTCTTGATCTTCTTCTTTTTGGTCGTCTTCGTTTTTTGATCGTCTTCGTTTAGTCTTCTTCTAGTGGGCTTGACATTCCCATTTCGACCTCTTCCTCGTGTATATCCGTTTCAACGCCATTTTTATCTTCAAGTGACTCCACATAGAAATAATAATATTACCGTTCCTTTTTTGTTGTTGTGCATATTAGTTGTGCATATTAATTCTGCAGTAAATAATCTTCAACCACAACATTAAATGTCTTCAAAGACTTGGTGTATAGTAACAATTCTGCACTAAATAATCTCCAACCACAACATTAAATAATCTCCAACCATAATTAGGTGTGTGTAATCATATTTTCAAAGATGCATCTACTTAAAACTAGAGGTAGCTATATAACCAGGTATAAAAAAACCCGGTTCCGGGTATTTATAAAACCCAGTTCCGGGTATTTATAAAAACCGGTTCCGGGTATTTATAAAATCCGGGTTTCGGGTATAAACCAGGTATAAAAAAAAACCCGGTTCCGGGTTCGGGTTTTAGATCAAATATGAATACCCGGTCCCTACCCTATAGGTAGGGTCGGGTTCGGGTATAGAAAACCCGGTTTTTATAATACCCGGTTCCGGGTTTTTTTTCCGGGTCCGGGTTCGGGTTTTTTGTGCACCACTAACACAAACAATAAGGTGATAACATAATGATGTATTGATGCTTCTTAGCCAATGAAGTCGTGGTGGAGTGGTTGGGGAAAGACTTGTGGCCTATGTTCGAGTCCCACTCTCCCCATTATTTTCTGCAACATCCAGGTGAAGGTTGAATATGGGTGGCGTCAGTTCGTCTTCAAATGGGAGGCGATGTTTTGCCGATTATTCCATTATTGTGCCTTCGGGCGGGTAGAAGTCGGGTTTCCGTGCATCTGGGAGAGCCAATGGGCTGGCGGCGGTCGAGTAGTCGATCTTGGCCACAACGCCCAGTATCACGGTGGTTGGCACGTCGTTCCTTGCCGTTCAAACATTTTGTATATTTTATTATAATTTACATACTCATTTTGTCATTTATACCTAGCCAAACACACACATGTAGAGAGAGAAAAAGGGAGAAACCGAGAGGCAGCGTCGCCATCCCACCTTCTGCGGTGGCGGAGCCACGGCGGAGCGGTAGTGGAGTGACGGCGTAGATGTGATGGTGTCACGGCGGAGCTGTGGTGGAGCCATGGCGGAGCTGTCGCGACGCCCCCTCATTCGATTGTAGTCGATTACTGGTGAAGCTCAGGCGACTTCTCCGGTCACCGATCTGGGTCTGTATGTAAATAAATCTTACAGTCAATTACTGTGTGAGACTTCTCTATTTTTTTTTCTATGTCAACCCTTTTGCTCGATTAGGGTTCACGAAAGGGCTGTGATGAGTTTGAGGGTCTGAGAAAAGGTTACTGAAGATCTCACCTTGGCATGGCAGGGTTGTAGGATGGTAGGTGAACACCAGCAACCTCCCTTGCAGCCATGGTGGTTTCCCTATTTCGCAAACTCTGAGCCTAACTGTACGAGATTATTCATGTGTTCGTTCGGTCCAGCTAGACGAAATAACTCGGAGATTTATCAATCCGATTTGGCCTTCAAGTATGGGGGTATTGTTTTCGCTCTGTTTGTCTTATTGATTATTTAACTTTGTTTGTATGTATGGTTGGATTTAGGTAATTTTTTTACAGGATTTCGCTTAGATTTAAGAAGACGGAAGCACATCAAGATCGAGTTCTCCAACTGCTTATGCCACATAGGTAGCATTTTATCCGTTCTAAAGCTCATTGGTACACTCTATATACATTATGAATGCGTGAATTTTTTCATGGATTTGAACATTTAAACCTTATTTATAGGAAACAAATTTGAGGGTTGGGTAGTGAGCAAAAATTGTGTATTCTTGGTGTGGGTCGAACGGGCTGGGGCAGGCTGATGCAAAAAAAAAAAAATACATGCCAGATTTTTTGATGTATTTGATCTTGATGAGGGACCATTCTTGGTGACTGGATCCGAACCGCCGGGGCTATGGCGGTCGAGGCTAAGGTATCGTTTATGTCTGTTTTTCCTAGCCTTTGTCGAATACAATAAATCATTGTGTGGAGATTGATTATTTAAGAGAAGCTTTCCTCTTTATATAACTTATCCAGCGTTAAAGTTTCAAATGTGATAAAAATGCTGACTATCTTTATAGTATATACAGTTAAGTGGTTTGGTTTAGAATTTGACATTCAAGTTGCATACACGAGCAATAGCAAAGTCAGAATCTTGGACATTTATGTTTTCCTTCTACTTTTCATATGGCACCGTACACTTTTAGCAAGTCAGCAGCCAACTTCTAGCAGAATTTTTAATGGCATTTGGTATTTACAACATCATTTTCTTCTGTTTGTCAATCTACAGGTATTACGGATGCATGCTCTGAGTATTTATGCTCAGGGCCGACCCAAGGGTAAGTGTATCAAAGCATCAGCTTTGGGTACCCGGTTTCCAAGGGGCCCCAACTTTCTATACTTTTTTTTTTGTACATATTAATTTGGACCATGTAATCTGTGCTAGGTTTGAAGCGTTCAAAGTTGAAATCTGGAGAGAAGATATTTGATCTTGGTGACACAAATCAATGCGAAAAGGAGGTCGTACTCATAGCTGACAACTAGGGTCGCAATCCAAAGATCTTTATTATCACGAATGACTTCCCAAATATCTTCACGTATATTTTGATAAATTACAAGTGCTTTGATGGAATGATTGTTTAGTGGATTAATGATTGTAACTATGTCCAGGTACATGGTTGAATGGTGGATAAAGGAAGACATGATTGAAGTCATAAGCAAAAGAAAGCCAATTTAGTAGTCTGTATGTCAAAGATGATAAGGTTAGTTAATCTAATTATTTTATTTGCTGATACTCTATTTTCTCATTTTTGATATTCTTGAATTTACATGCCATTATTTTCTCATTTTTGATATTCTTGAATATACAATTTACATGCCATTATTAAGTTGAGAAGTTGTTGGGTTAAATCTAAATTCCATGCAGGGGAGACGGAGCATAGTGTTGACCCGGAGAAAATGAAGTCTTTCTTTGGCTTTAAAATTGTTAATGAAATAGTTGTATTTTGATTTGGTATATTAACATTTTATAGTCCTTATTGCTGGTATCTTTTATATCAATTTTTAGAGAAAATTTCTACATGCTTGAAACTGGTAAGGTTGAATTAACTACAAACATGGGTGTATCTGAAAATGGAGGATTGAAGAAACAAGAAAAAATCACAAAGTCCAATGGAAGATGGACATGTTAGTATTTGTTACTTTGTTTTTTCCAATGCAACTAAGTTATATCATTTGCATCTTAGTGAATGGAATAGATCCTTACGTTATAAAGCTTAAGGATTTGTTCAACCTTTTCATCTATACTTCTTTTTAGATTCTGGATTGTTTATCTATATTAGTTTTTGTACAAAGGGTCGGGTTGTAGTCACGTGTTTTTTCAGTTTGAATGAATGATGTGTGGTGATGACATCATTTTCTTATGCATCTCGCTCCTCAAGCGTGCCTCTAAAACTAAGACCCGAGAGTTGAGTCAAAACTCAAATGTAGGACGAAACCATTCAACATTGATTGACCTAGGTGGAATATAACAAACAACTGGCGCAACGCAGCGGGTACGTCTTCTATTGTTCTTAATTTGTAGGATTCATTTCACTTTTTCCGTCTGAGTCTTTTCTGGTCTCTTTGGTAATCTCTGTTTGTGTCTTCATTTAACCGTCAAGATACAACCTGGTTGTGGTTGTTAATGTCTTTACATTGAACAATTGTTTTTGGCACACACATCACAATGTATGTCCGCTCGTATCGACTACACCTACTACATGTCAATTTGGTTCGCCGCCGCGGCGACGCGCGCGGGCCGGTTTTCTAGTTAGTCATAATTTGCATAAACAAACCTTCTAGTACTTTATTTTGTATTCTCTTGCTTTGTGCCAAGATTTTTCTTCAACGCCTCGTATTCAGGCATTGTGTAGAACAATATAACATTCTTTATCTTCTTATTAGTAGCCTTAACGATTGACGTAATGAACTCCAACACAAATTCTGGAACTTTTAGTAAAGATGGCCAAAATGAGTGATCCTTTAACGTGTGAACCCATCCTGCAATCGTTGATATACGCATTTGGTAATTATTTGCTTACCTCCAAAATCCTCAATTCTTTTTTTATAATTGGAATAAAATGATTAAGACCCAAATCCTCCAAAATCCTCAATTCGTGAGACTTTATATATGTTTGATCGAAAGGTAATCATGCTCTTGATCGAGTACATGTTTAAGATATTGTTTATGATATTACTTTTGTATCAATCTAAAAGACGTTTCTTAACGATTTCAATATGCTCATTTCTCTGTAAAAAGACTCTATAAGTTGTCATGTTGCACTATGTCACGTGATGAATCGGTATTCTTACATAAAGAAAAACTTCTCAAAAATCTTGATTACAATCCTTATCATTCACTCGATATATATAATCTAATCTAACCTCTACAAACTCATTGTGTGGTTCCCTTTGAGCATCAATTGGGACTTGACAATGTTCATATGTGATTGAATCATTACTAATCGTCATAGTTTATTACTGAAAGAAAACTAACCGGTTTATTACGGTATTCGATATGAAATTTTTCGTTCCTATAGAGGGATATGGTGTGTTCAAATCACACCGCCATAGTTGGTGTATTGCTTGAGTATCAATCAAACATTATAACACATACCATAACAAAAAGTTAGATACATAGTAGCCAATGGTGATATAACTAATGAAATGGTAATGATTGGATAACGAATATGAATATATGCTATTGTAACTTCTGATAATGCGAGCCGGGGGTCTTACTGGAAGCAGTTTTTCTATTCCTACGGGGAAAAGGTAAGGTTGTCTGCATCTACCTCCTCAGACCCTACCTTAGCTTTGCTATTGTTGGGATTTACTGAGTATGACGACGATGACGATGACGATGACGATGACGATGATGATGATGTACTTCTGATAATGATAAGATATACATTACTTACATGGTTGGCTAAGTAAGATGGGCTATAATGTGCTATCATCTTACTCGGTGATGTAAATTCTAAGGTTGAGTCATATTCGGTGTTAGTTTGGTTCCTTTATTAGTTGTTAATCAATGGTAACTAAGACTCTTAGGATTCATAATTATTGGCATCATGGCATGATTATTTAGTATAAAAATTTTTCATTTTTTTTATTAACGATCCATCCACGTTTTAGTGTGAATGAAAGAGGCCTGTAATGTAATTTAATAAAGTTAAAAAAAATATAGAACGTGTAATGTAATTTAATAAAGTTAAAAAATTTATAGAACGTTTACAAGTACTCATAAAATGTCTTTAATTTAATTTAATTTAACTATGTTTGTGTTTACTCTATAGTTGACATAATCGTTTAAAGAGGTTAATTAATATCGGAAATAGAACAATATATTTTATATATAATTTATTACTAGCAAATTTGTTTATAAAATGCATTTTCATAACTTTTTTGACAAACTAACTTACCCTTAAGTACTTTTATAACTACACCTTATAGGATTTGAAATAAGTAAAAAAATAAAAAATACCAACATAAAACGATTTACTCTGATTAACTTATATAATATAATTAAGCAACTAAATCATCAATTTAGTTTACATAACCTTATCATATTTAATTAAAACATAAATTAACATTTTTATAACAACTGATTAATTAATTATGCATGGACTTCATACAATGTTTGTTGTGTGTAATAAAAAAGGGTAGATGTACGGTATCCTTGACTGCGGAAGTGATCCCACTTCCCAAGCTAGCGACCAGACAATGCTGCCTGGCGGTGAATACCCTGCCAACTCGAGGGGAACGAAGAGCCTGGGGTTACCAGGTTTCGAACCCGCGACCTCAAGGGCCCTCGAACCGGTTTTAAATGGGTGTCGATAGCCACTGAGCCGAGACCCAGTGGTTTGTTATGTGTAATAAAGAATGAGGATATTCGGTTTGGTATGATATAGGCTCAAATCTAATGGTTTGGATTTGGAGTTGGGATACATATCGGCACAAAAAACAATTTGATACATGGGGCCCGGTTAAAACTTAGTTAACCGTAATATATGGGTCTACATATTTACACACCTTATTGCCTATTTGGACACCCTTCAAGACGCCTCGTATAGACCTATACGAGGCGTATAGCCTTTTTCAATTTCCAAGAGAATCTCTGATTATGTCATATTTTGTCTTATTTGCCTCGTATACGCCTCGTATAGGCCTATACTGGGCGTCTAGGGGAAAAAAGACCATTTAGCCCCTGATTTAGGCCTATACTGGGGGTAAATTGGTCTTTTTTGCCTCTTATATGCCTAGTATAGGCCTATACTAGGCGTATATAAGGGGTTTTTTTTTAACAAACATTTTAACAATATTAATCGTTTTAGCAAAACTTTTATACAAAAACAAGTTTTTTTTATTTTAAATAATTAATATTAGGACCCCTCGTTGGTTTTTTTTTTAGTTGAAAAATGGATGTTTTGGTAGGGTAATTTGATTGTTTTTGGAGGGTGATGTTTTTTGAGTAAAAAAATGGGTGTTTTGGTGGGGTAATTTGAGTTGTTTTTTTAAAAAAAGTTTTATTGTTTTTGTATAAAAGTTTGCTAAAACGATTAATATTGTATAAAATGTTTGTTAAAAAAAAAAAAAAAAAAAAAAAAAAAAAAAAAAAAAAAAAACCCTTCAAGACGCCCAGTATAGGGCTATACTGGGGCTATACGAAGGGTCCAAAAGACCATTAAACCCCTGAATTGCCCCCAGTATAGGCCTAATTCAGGGCTATAATGGTCTTTTGGACCCCTCGTATACGCCCTATACTGGGCGTCTATTATTATTTTTTTTCTGTTTTCTTTTTTTAATATTTAAAAAGAAAAAACAAAAAAAATAAAAATAGACGCCCAGTATAGGGCTATACTGGGGCTATACGAAGGGTCCAAAACACCATTAAACCCCTGAATTGCCCCCAGTATAGGCCTAATTCAGGGGTATAATGGTCTTTTGGTCCACATAGACGCCCAGTATAGCCCTATACTGGGCGTCTTGAAGGGTTTTTTTTTGTTTTCTCTTTTTAAATATCAATAACACTAATATTAACTATAAAAAACTCATATTAATTATAATAACACTAATATTAATTATAAAAAAACTCATATTAATTATAAAAAACTCATATTAATTATAATAACACTCATATTAATTATAATAACACTAATATTAATTATAAAAAACTCATATTAATTATAATAACACTAATATTAATTATAAAAAAACTCATATTAATATCAATAACACTAATATTAATTATAAAAAACTCATATTAATTATAATAACACTAATATTAATTATACGATGCCTATACGAGACTTATACTATACTATACGATACGATACAACACGATAGGCTTATACAAGACCTATACGAGACTTATACTACACTATACTATACGATACGATGCGATACAACACGATACTATAGGATACGATACCACATCCATAGGCCCATACAATGCCTATACGAGATTTATACTACACTATACGATACGATACGATATGATACGATACAATACAATACGATACTAGACTATTGGATAAGATACAACACTTGTATAGGACTATAGGTGTGGTTTAGGTCCCGTTTAGGCCTATAGGCTTATACAAGACCTATAGGGGCCATATACTAGACTTATACTATACACTATACTATACGATACGATACAACGCCCGTATACGTCGATAGGCCTATACAAGACCTATAAGGGACCTATACTACACTATATGATACGATAGTATCGTATTGTATCGTATAGTATGGTATCGTATTGTATCGTATAGTGTATAGTATAAGTCTCGTATAGGTCCCATATAGGTCTATACGAGAGCTATACGAGACTTATACTATACTATACGATACGATACAACACGATAGGCTTATACAAGACCTATACGAGACTTATACTACACTATACTATACGATACGATATGATACGATACAATACAATACGATATTAGACTATTGGATAAGATACAACACTCGTATAGGACTATAGGTGTGGTTTAGGTCCCGTTTAGGCCTATAGGCTTATACAAGACCTATATGGGACCTATACTAGACTTATACTATACACCATTTTTTTACTCAAAAAACATCACCCTCAAAAAACAATCAAATTACCCTACCAAAACATCTATTTTTCAACTAAAAAAAACCAACGAGGGGTCCTAATATTAATTATTTAAAATAAAAAAACTTGTTTTTGTATAAAAGTTTGCTAAAACGATTAATATTGTATAAAATGTTTGTTAAAAAAAAAAAAAAAAAAAAAAAAAAAACCCTTCAAGACGCCCAGTATAGGACTATACGAGGCATATAAGGGGCAAAGGGTCACATATGAGGCCTATACGAAGGGTCCTATACGCCCAGTATAGGCCTATACGAGGCGTCTTGAAGGGGTCAAACCAGAAGTGACATGAGTCAGGCACTGATTTTGATGTAACCCTATACGCCTCGTATAGGCCTATACGAGGCAAAGGGTGTCTAAATAGGCAGATAAGGTGTCCAAATAGATTCACCCTAATATATACATGTTTCTTAGACTATGTTGTCGATTAGCTAACCACTTAACAACTATCACTTTATTGTCACGCCAATGTTAATATAGGAGTTTAAGCAATAATTAAGTACCTAATAACTAGGTGTAATGAGATAACTAAAGGAAAAATTCTATACAATAGTAACCAAGTGTCCACTATATTTCACACAAGTCCACTCAAATTGTTTTTTTTTTTTTTGCTTAATAACTAAATATTAAAATTAAAGAAAAAAAAACAGAAAATTATGTGATTGAAAAGGGGTTGGCCCTATTTATCAATAGCTTAACGCTTGTTATTAGGTTGGTGGAACTGGAAGAGGGCATTGGCGATTTGGCGCCCCTCAATAACTAAAGGAGTGGTGTTTAATGTTCTCATGTTGATTGGGCATTGAAACATTAACCCATAACAGATAGTCTTATCATTTGGCCTTTAATATTCAACTATAATGTTCTCATGTTGATTGGGCACTGAAACATTAACCCATAACAGATAGTCTTATTATTTGGTCTTTAATATTCAACAAACAAACTTGCTACCAGATGCTTGTAACCAAAAATTACAAAGAAAAACATATTTTAATACATTGTAGATACTAAAAAACATACCTTTAGAGAGTGGTGGAGTGGTAAAGAGTGTTTCAAATAACCTAGAGGTCTTGAGTTCGATACTTGCTTCCACCGGTTCTCTAAAAGGCCACCGACCCGGTGCTTGCGCCGCGCTTTACCTGTTCCCCTCGGTTAGTCGGGTATTGGGGGGGGATCCGGGGGTTTACCGTGTAAGCGGGTTCCCGCGGTTATAAAAAAAAAAAAAATCAATTATAAAGAAAAGAAAAAAATATATATGTCGGAAAATCCCACCAGGCCTCTTTTAAAACACTAATGATTATATCTGAAATTCAGTTGTGAAGGAAATACTTTCTAAAATTCTTACTTGTTGTGTAATGTGACATAGTAATTATCTATTTTAATTAGTGGAGATGGCTGTTCGGACGAAAGCAACGAATTGCCAATCCGTTGTTCGAGTTATTCGTTTTTCGTTTCCATTGATGACTTTTTATTTTTTTCTTTCAAATTTAGCAAACCCTGATTATTTTTTTTCTTCGTTAAATGTGTGGAATAACTAAAATAAAGTATTAAAAAAATATAAAATCAAGCAAGAAAAACAAAAATTTTATTTCATTCTTCACGTCCTGGATTACATTCTAGATCATTCGATAAGAATCTAAAGATAAAAAGACATGTAAAATACATGACAAATACCCAATAGATAATAAACAAGTTGGATACAATACATAATTATAAATCAGATATTGAAATTAGTGATACCCGACCTCTACCCAACCCATCACCAACTTTCAACAAATATCCTTTTTTTTTTTGAAACGTAAACTTCATTCACCAAACAGCCGACCCAAACCGGGCCGACAAACTTTCAACAAATATCCCATCATCCCATAAAAATATCTAAGAAAAAAGTCCAATAATGCACATCAAACACTACTTGTAGGACCAGTTTTACAAATTCAGATTTGAGACGGTGGGAAACGAATCAAATAATAAGTTCAAGTGTGAAACCCAAAACCGAAATAAAAATATAATCTACGTTTCAATTTCTTCACATCCACGTTCCCACTAACCCTAATTCTTCTAGGGTTTTCAACACACTCTCAATCTCCGAATTCACCCAGATTCGACCCCCAATTTCGTTTCACTTTTAGGGTTTCCTTCACCAAACGACACTACGTTCATTCCTCTTTGTTCTTGTTCAATCGATCACATCTTATAATGGTGGGTTCGGAGGGTTTACCTTCGCCAAAGCAGCACGGGGTTACGAAACCCTTGTCGTTAGCGGGTCCGTCTAACGCTGATTTATTAAGAACCCAGAAGTTGAATAAGGTGGGTTTTTGTTATTTAATAATTTGTGTATTTATTAATATAAAAGATATTAGGGTTTCTTTATTTGACTAATTTGTTGGGTTTTTGTAGTTCTTGGTTGATGCTGGATTGTATGAAAGTAAAGAAGAAACTGATAAGAGAGAAGAGGTTCTTGTTAGAATTAAGCAGGTGCGTCTCGATTCTGTTTTGGTTGTTGAAAAATAACTGAATTAGTTGTGATTATTGCAAATTCTGTATGATTTGTATTATTATTATTTTTGCAAATTTTGTTTGTGTAGATTGTGGTTGATTGGGTGAAGCAACTTACGCGTATTCGAGGGTATACCGATCAGATGGTTGAAGATGCAAATGCTGTGATTTATACTTTTGGATCGTATCGGCTCGGGGTAAGTTTTTGTTAATAATTGTGGTAAATAACCGTTGAGGATTTTAGTTGTCGGTGATTGGTTGTGTAATGTCAAACTTTGGTGGTAGGTTCATGGTCCTGGGGCAGATATTGACACCTTATGTGTCGGGCCGTCTTATGTGAATCGAGATGTAAGTTTAGTTTAGTTGGAAAATTAGGAGATTGTTTCCATGTATGCCCACAACTCACGGCACGTGTAATTTTTATTAGGCGGATTTCTTTTTTGTATTGCACGACATACTAAGCGGGATGGAGGAAGTTACTGAACTTCAACCGATTCCGGATGCTCATGTTCCAGTCATGAAGTTCAAATTTGATGGGATATCTATTGATCTTCTTTACGCTAGTGTTTCACTTTTGGTTGTGCCAGACGTAAGTTTTTGCGATTAGTATCATTATTATGACTAGACAATATTGTCTTAAATATTTTTTTCGTAACAGAATCTAGACATCTCCGATGTCTCTGTATTGTACGACGTTGATGAGCCTACAGTTAGAAGCCTTAACGGATGTAGGGTCGCTGATCAGATTCTTAAACACGTTCCAAACGTTGAGGTGTGATTTCTTAGTCAGTCTTGACCAACTTAGTTTGACTTTTTTTAACTTTTATTTCTGTTTATTTCTTAACCTTTTCAGCATTTTCGTACAACACTCCGTTGCTTAAAGTATTGGGCCAAACAGCGTGGCGTTTATTCAAACGTAAGTAGATGGATGTTGATTTTTTTAATTTCTTTTTGCTTTAATTGTTGACTATGTGACGTGTTTGTCTTTGTCTTCAGGTGACGGGATTTCTCGGTGGTGTAAACTGGGCGCTTTTGGTGGCACGGATATGTCAATTTTATCCAAACGCTATTCCAAGTATGCTAGTATCAAGGTTCTTCAGGGTTTACACGCAGTGGCGGTGGCCAAATCCCGTAATGCTTTGTGCAAAAGAAGAAGAAGAGCTAGGATTTGCCGTGTGGGATCCCCGTAGGAACCCCAAGGACCGCACGCACCACATGCCGATAATAACACCTGCGTACCCCTGCATGAATTCTAGCTATAACGTCTCCACTAGCACACTTCGTGTCATGACAGAACAATTTCAGTTCGGAAATAGAATATGCGAGGTATGGTAATTAGTTAATTACCCGTTTACTGTTCTTTTGGGTGTTTATTTTTACTTTGACTTTGACTGTTGACTTTTTCAGGCGATTGAACTTAACAAAGCGCAGTGGCCTGCATTGTTTGAACCGTATATGTTTTTCGAAAGCTACAGAAACTATCTTCAGGTTGATATTGTTGCTGCAAATACCGATGATTTGCGTTCATGGAAAGGTTGGGTTGAATCTCGTTTAAGGCAGTTGACTTTAATGGTAATGAGTCCAAGTTCGTTGACCTGTTGATGCTGATCGTTGACTTTTTTAATATAAAAATTTTGTTTTGCCTTTTTTTATAGATTGAGCGGGACACATCGGGGAAACTGCAGTGTCATCCGTATCCGCATGAATATTCTGATCTGTCAAAGCAATGTTCGCACAGTGCGTTTTTCATTGGATTACAGAGGAAACAAGGAGAAGTGATTCAAGAAGGTCAACAGTTTGACATCCGTGGTACCGTTGACGAGTTTAGGCATTCCGTGAGCATGTACGCCTTTTGGGTACCTGGGATGGAGATTTACGTTTCTCACGTGCGTAGACGACAGATCCCGTCGTACGTGTTTCCAAACGGTGACAGACGTGCTCCGTTATCAAGTCAACACTTATCTGAGGAAGTTTCTAGAAAGAGAAATTATAACGGAACACGTGTGGAACAAAACGAGCGTCGTAAAAGGAAGCCAGTAAGCCCACAGAATCGCGATTCGGTTTCTCCGGTTATCGTGAATCATTCGCACGGGATTCAAGAAAGCAACTTGGAGAACACGTGTGGTAACGGTCAGGTGTTTGAAGCTGTTGAGGTTGTGGTTATGGTTATTTAAATTTTTACTTATTTTTTTCGAAAATTACGTTTGTTGCGTTTACCATATGGTGTTATGGTAAGTTGTTCGAAAAAGGCCAAAGGGTGTGGGAACATGGGTTTTTCTAATATTTGATTTTTGGTTGTGTTTTAATATTGTGAAGCCGAAGATAGAAGTGGATATGGTACTAAATTCGAGAACACAAGCAGCCGATTTGGAGCAGAAGTCGGTAACAAGGCAAGTGTTGTTAAATTTTATGGTTAATTTATTTAATTTTTTAATTTACTTCGGTTTTGTATGGGTTTGTTTGCGTATATCAGGTTAGGCGTGACGTCAACGGCTTGAATAAGAAGAGTAAAGCGTGTGTGTTGGTAGAGAACAGAAGCCGGAAGTTATGGTAAGTAGTAATGGTGTTGTGTAACTTGATTGTATCTCTGGCCATGATTGTTTTCTGCACAGCAAGCTGGATGGAAGGAAGAAATTAGAGGTAGTATTGAGTGTTGATTGTTTAGGTTTTGATGTGAGTGTGTGATTACATGTTTGGGTTAGAAATATTTTGAGGAGAGTAGAGGGTGAGGGCTAACTTGGTAGTTTTGTAACTTTGATACATCTATATTAATATTAGCGTGTGTTTAAATTGATTTGTTTTGTGTTTGTGATATTTTTTTTTGCGGAGCTCTGCGTGTTTAGTTTATGAAAGCTCGAGCATGGCTCATTAATGTTTTTTTAAACTCGAGCTCAGCTTAAAATCGCTAGTTTATTATTTATTAAGAAACTTAGGTGTTTATGTTTCATATGTAACAAAAGAATATTACTTGGTTATGTTATCATAATTATATTAGTCATGTGATCATTGTACATTTGTAATGTGTGAATAAAATTAAGTCTTGTCATATTTATGTAATAACTATAAAACATGAAAATAATCATATTCATATTTATGTAACTGATAATAGGCTTGTTTAGGCTCGTGAGTAATAAACATGTACGACCTATGCCCGTCTGGAGGTTTTGACAAGCTGATCTTGAGTAAATTTTTACTTTTTCCGACGTTTTCATGAGCTGATCTTGAGTAGCTCATAACAAGCGCGGGATTTGTTTTATGCACCTAGTTCAAAACCAGTGAATGTAGGCAATCCATATTACTTGTTAGATAATTCATAGATTGGCATCAAAGGCAAAGAAAAGACAAATCATACTAAAAATCAAAACTTGATATTCCCACAAGTTTTTAACACTAAACCATCACAAATGTGAAGAAAATTTGATTAGAAAAACCAGTGTTACATAATATGATTCTCCCAACCAAAACACAACAATAGCTTCTTCTTCAATCCAACTTGATTCATATAAACAAAACACTGCAGCAAAAAAGCTAACACTCTACCATCATCAAACTTTACTCTTCTCTTGCTTACTTCCCACTGCAATAAACCATCAAAAAAACCGATTAAAAATAACCTTCTTCAAGACGCAAACACAAACGACGAGTTGGGTTTACTCACAACGCGATATGTTAGAAATTTCCGAGCTCTTTATCACACGCAGCCTCTTAACGGAAGAAACAAACATGCTGCAAACCACATGACCAAAAAAAAAAAAACTTAGAATATGAAATAAAAAACAAGGCACACTTGCATTAGTTTATGAAAAAGACAAGTCAGTAAAATGAGTTGTCATTTCAAAATGTCATTGTGATCTAGATTTCTGTATTAAAAGGAAGCAAATTTGCATACAACAAGCATCTTATGAGTCTATATATTATTATTAATAAAGGAATGATACGCAACTATTTTACAGGAATCTCTAAGTGCAGACAAAACCAAAAAAAAGTTCTGTTTAGAACCACTTGTTGAGTATTTTAAAAGTGGAAAACAAGGCAATATACATAAACAAACAGTAGATGTCCCACTACTCATGTTAGAAACGTCTCAATTACGACAAGCATTTATATTAATTTTTGTGACAAAATATGCATAAATATTATTAAGTGATGAGATGCTTACTGCCATGGGACATCCCCAACAAGCATCCTGTCTCCTTCATTATCCTCATAAACTAAAGTATATTCCCCTTTCCCATCTAACAAACCGGTTATTGGTCTTTCGTGTTCGCGGTTACCGTTAACCCGAGCTCCGGATGTGTCGTTTTGAGCTGCGTAAACACATTTGACAAGTCAGTACTCTTTAATATATGCATAGCCTGTATATAGGGTTGCAAACGAACCGAGCGGTCAGCGAACAGTTAATGAACTATTTGGCAAGTTTGTTTGTGTTCGTTTAGTTAAATGAACGAACATGAATAGAGGTCACGTTCGTTCACATATGTTCGTAAACGTCCCGTAACGTGTTCTTTTATTAGGGTTTTTAATTTTTATATTTTATTTAAATACTACAAAATTGTCACTAAGAAAATATTTAGTATATTACAGTGTATTGTATATTTAATAAAATATTTAATATATGTTCGTTTTCGTTCATGAACGCTTGTCTGTGTTTGTTTTTTTTTTCATTTGATTGTGTTCTTTGCGTTCGTTTTTGTTCATTACCTAAATTTAACGAACAAACACAAACGATCACGTTATTTTTCTCAATGAACGAACACAAACAAAAAATCTAGTTCAGTAAGTGTTCGTAAACACATTTATTTTCTTAGAGCACGATTCGTTCGGTTCATTTGCAGCCCTACATGTATACATAAGCTTTAATTAATTTAACCTGCAAGAAGTCCTCTAAAGAGTTGATCAACAGCAACAGAAAGCTTTTCATATGTATCATAAGCATTAAGATCAACTTTTCGACCGATCGGGACACCGTTCATATTGATCTTCACAAAGAAACCTTTCTGACACTTTTCCACTGTTTTTTCCTTCTGAACAACGTTGTTTGAAACAACAACATTTTGAGAATCAGAAACAGGAGCCTGTTTTGAACTGCTGCTACTTGCTATATTCTTCCTAAATGACCTTATTGGAGGCCATCCCACAACTGGGGCAGGTGCACTTCTTCAAGGTTGTCAAAATACCAACAGTTAAAAACTTAAAATCAATAAATCACCCAAATTTGGTAAAAAGATTGAATTTTTAGAAAAACCCATTGAAATTATTGTCAAAATACCAACAGTTAAAAACTTAAAATCAATAAATCACTCAAATTTGGTAAAAAGATTGAATTTTTAGGGAAACCCATTTAAATTATTGTCAAAATACCAACAGTAAAAATCTTAAAATCAATAAATCACTCAAATTTGGTAAAAAGATTGGATTTTTAGAAAAAACCATGAAAATTAAAGCTAAAATGACCAACAGTTAAAAACTTAAAATCAATAAATCACTCAAATTTGGTAAAAAGATTGGATTTTTAGAAAAACCCATGAAAATTAAAGCTAAAATGAATTAATTTGTGGCTGTGTACACCCATGATACTGCAAAAAAATTAATGACAGATAAGATTTAGAAAATCATGTAGCAGAGTGTCACCAGTAGTGTCCAAACAAAACAAAACAAAGATACACGAGTTGGTGAGTTTCCCAAAAATATGAAACAGATACATACAAAGAAAAATATAAACAAAAAATATATCAAATGATTCAAATCCAAGAGAGAGAAATACATGAATTTTTTTTTTGTTTACATGCATGGACAATGAAAATATAAATATAAATATGAAATACTAATCTTTTTATCTTTTGAAAAGAATGGTACCTTTTCTGAGCTGCTTTTTGTGGCAATTTGTGGTTTTTTTGTGCATCTGAAGAAACAGACCAATCTTCAACACCAGGTGGACCAAGCCTTAACTCAAGCTTCTTTTCATTTGATTCTTCAAGATTATGATCATCATCTCTTTTCACCAGCCAGTTTCTCTCATTAGGAATCAAATCCAACAGTTGAGGATGAGCCTCATCTTTGATCCGTGAATACCCACCATCCATTTTGACTTTTTCTTCAAGAAAGTTTCAAGATTTTTGAAAAATCAACTAAAGAAAGTGTCTTTTTTACAAGCCCAACTGCAGAACATCAAACAAGATAAAAAACATTAGAAAAAAACATATATAAAGAAATCTTGTTATATATATATATATTATATTATATGATTATAATGATACCTTTTGTTTTACCTGCTAGAACAAACAACACTTTCTTGCTATGAAGAACACCAGCAAGATGTAATGAAAGCTCTATGAAATTAATATAACAGAACTCCAGATGGGTGATGGAAATAGGGTGGTAAAAAGTTAATTTCTTTTTGGGATTTGCAAGACACAGAATATCTTTTCTTGATTATTTCCCTATTTTCTGTGTCTGTGTGTGTGCTTTATGGCTATGGTAATAGCTATGGGTGTCTCTAGAGGTCTGGTCTGTCTCAAATCTTGAAGATTACAGAGGATAGACCAATAGGGAGGAACAAGGTACTAGAAATATGAAGCAAAAATGAGGAAAAGAGTAAAGAAAATAAAAGAAAGAGAGATTCTTTTTCACTCAAAACACACAGTGAATGTGTGTGTATACAAACGTAGATATATACTAGACACACGCAACCATCTTCCCAATATATATGTTGTTTGTTTCAACAAGCAAAGCGTGCCTTGTTTCTTCCTGAACCAAACATTTAAAAGGCATAAAAATATTCTCTTTTCACACACTTACACTTGTAGCCAATAAGCATATGCAATAGGGTCTATTGGTTTTTATATTATAAAACTAGAATAGACTGTCACATACACATCACCTCAGCTCCCTCTTCTTCCAGCAACTCGGTTTAATTGGCCTATAATGGCGCACCTCCCTATGCTTCTTTTTTTATTATGTTTTAATTAAGTTTTTATACAATTTAAACATATTCAATCTAAAGTTGACACATTATAAGGTAATTAAAGAAAGATTAAGGTGAGGCAATCAAGAGCATGAACATTAATTTTAGAGTAAACTGTCAAAATAGTTTCTGAGTTTTTATCACTTTAGTTCAAAACTTAAATATTTTAAATCTTGATCCCTGTGGTTTCAATTTTATTGTCATTTCATCTAAAAAATCAAAATCTGGTCAGATTTTTCAGTTAACATCCAATTTTTTTTTCTTTTTCCTTCCTTTTAATGAAAGTCAAAATGGTCTTTTAACATTTTATTATAACAAATTAAAAACATTTGACAATTTTACCCTTCATTAAAAGAGAGGAAAAAGACAAAAAAAAAACTAGATGCTAACTGAAAAATCTGATTAAATTTTGTTTTTGGATGAAAATGGCAACAAAATTGAAACGACCGGGACCCAGATTCAAAAGGTTTGTGTTTTGAACTAAAGTGACAGAATTGACCAAAACTTAGGGACCATTTTAGCAGTTTGCTCTTAATTTTGATAGTATGTTTTTTGTATCAGTAGACAAATTATGAAAAGAGTCATGAATTATTCAGATTTTACAAATAGTTACTAGTATTTTCATTTTAGGCAAACTTGAATAAGCTACTAAGGGCAAGAGGGGCGCATGCGGGGAGGGGATCGGTGAAGGGGTTTATCGAGCGGTAACACCGCCGTCAACCCCCTTCCCTTCAGTGAAACCCCAAATCTCGGTGACTACTCACCTGTCACACCCCGACCACGTAAAACAACAAAGTGTGGCGGAAACGTCGGGGAGTGTTGTAACAGAATTATCGTTTCATAACCATGAATACAAAAAGTGTTTCGTTTTATTGATAATATTAAACATTAACATTGTTTTAACACATAACAAACAAGTTTTATATCGACTATCATTGTTTCATGTCACTAAGGCCTCGTCCAGATCCTATGTGACGCATGCATCCTAGAACGTCAATCAAGCAACAACACCTGAAACATATGTAAAAACAAAGTCGGCAAAGAAATGCTGGCGAGTACGTAGGTTTTATAAGAGTATCGAAATCATGGCTTGTTTACATATATTGCAATATCTCGAAAACCTTGTTTCTAAAAATGTATAATATTGCAACATGATTAACCAACTCAAATCAAGATGGTTATAATTTATAAAATTTCATAGCCACGATTCTTAACCCAAAAGCTTTTTGTTTTAGAAAACCATCTTGTAAAACATCTTGTATAAACTCGTTAATAAAACTCGTATATTACTTCGAAAACATCGTTGAGTGACATCGTTTCAATATCGTTTACCCAAGTGAACTAAATAACGCCACGGTATGTAATATGTTGAAAACACTTATATATAAGAAGTACCAACGGCGTATCTACCATGTTTTCACCGCATTACACCCGTCCCGTTATCTAAACACTAGCCAAAAACCAATCGTTTACCCAAATCGTTTAACATCGTCTCCAAATCGTTTCCAAATCGTTTACTCGATTAAATCGTTTAACTCATCCTCGTTTTAATTGTGAAAACTTATATATGGTCGTCTCATTAATAACATTCAAACCTTCGTGACTCGACTACCTCGTTCCTCGCTTCTCGTATTAACAAACCCCCAAAGGGTAAGTTAATAATTACAAATTCAGTCGTTACCCACAACACCCACACATAACCATGGGTATAGTGAAATAACGGGATATGTCAGATCCTATGGTACCATAACCTAATATTGGTCGGTTCGGCCAAAATTAATGAATGTCATTCGTTATGTAATTACAACCAACAAGTTCGTTCACATTATCGAAATCGTTATTAGTTTAGTATAAATCGTTCTATTCGTTTTTGAAATCATCGTTTAGACCTTGAAAACATTTTATACATATGAATCACCCCAAAACAATTGAAAACAGTAAAATAGGGGAACTATGTACTCACATGTAGTGCAAGGTATCCTCAATCAATAGTACTTCAACAAACTCGAGTAAACCAGAGAAATCAAGCAGCACCTAGTAATTGAATCACTAGTCAAACAATAGACGCCTAAATCGGAAGATTGGACAGAATGAGGTCTTGTAAACCAAATGAGTGTTGGAACTCATGTGTTATGGTTTAACAAGGCCTAGATCCTAAATGAAACCTAACCTAAGTGCTTTCGACCCATCACGGCCCATTAAGGTAGCTTACGCTACTTTAACGTGTCGTGCGCGCAAAGCGCGTTCGAGACGTCTAACTAGTCCTATGACAAGTATTATATGCCAAAACATGCTTAAATAAGTTACATATGCTTAATTACCAATTATGTATGAAAAGGGTATTCTGGTAATTTACCTATGGCATATAATCTACTTATCATACAACTACCTAAACTATGTGACCATAAGGTATAACCTCGAAAGGTTATTCCCTATGCTACTATGGTCACTAAACATGTTTGGTCGGATCCTAATGACCGACCAAACGGGTCAGGTTCGAAAGTATAAGCGATTGTTTAGATCGCTTACCTTTACGACCCTAGACAAGCACAAAACTAAAAGTGACGAGCTAAGCATGTTAAAACATGCTTAACCAAGTTAGAAACAAGTTTGGTATCAAAACAAACGGTTTTGATACCTAAGAGTAGTTTGGTTACAAAATACGCAAGAATACGCATTTTGGCCGAAACTACGACTCGTCACTGAGCCTAGATAACGTGGTAATTAGTAGGTATAGTCACTAGGGACTATAACCATCGTGATTACGCTCACGTTATGAAGTTCAAACGAACTTCACATTGACCATAAACTGGTCAACGCAGAAAGTCAAACGCAGTTTGACTTTAACGCTAAAACGAATGAAAAAGAACGAAAGAACACTTACAGAAGGTCCCCGCAAGATTTGATTCCAATTTTCTCTCAGGTAGGAAGCATATACTTCCACTTAGAGAGCATAAATCAGATTTCAAATTATGGGTTTTGGAGTTGTGATCATGGGGGTATTTATAGGATTTCTAGAACCGTTAAGATCGTTCCTCAAATAACGTGCTTCAATCTCATCCATACACCTCAAGCCCATGGTTTTACAAAACCATTTGAGCCCCTAGTATTGCCCAAAACCATATGCAATTGGGTTATGAGTGCTTAACAGCTGTTAACAGCTGGTTAATCTGGTTTTTCTGTTCTGGGAGGTCCTTACGGACCGTATGGCTAAGGGCTTACGGTCCGTAAGCCTTGTGCAGACCAGCCAAGTTTCAAAAATGGCAGAACAGGCCCCTGAAGCCCCAAACTTGTTATTTGATGCATTTTTGACACGTTTAAGCCCCGTTAACCCCATTTCAAAGCTCTAAAATGAAGTTAAAGTATAGGGAACTTATAATGTGCTCAAAAATACCTCGGATGTCGGTTCGTTTGGTCGTACGGTTGCGTTGTTCGGTTAATTACGACGGAAGTTGTAACGAACGCAAAAACAATCCAAATTAAGCGACGAATGGAATTTTCTTATGCCAAACACTAAAATAAAATATTTTAATACTTGCATAAATTTTTGGAGGTCCGGATATATTCAGAACGTAAGATATGCGCGAAAATGAAAACTTGTGCACTTTTTGACGCTTTTAGTCCCTATTGATCAATAAAGTTTATTTTAGCATATCGAACCCCTCAAAGCCTATTTCTAAGCTATGTAAAGGTTATTTAGGGTATGTTTAACTTATGATCAAGTTCCGGAATGTTCGTTACTATACAAATCGGCATAGTTTCGCAGTTTGACACAGATAGTCCCTGCGATCGAACAAAGTTGATTTCAACACACCAAACCATTCAAAACTTATTTCTAAGTTATGTGGAGGTTATTTAGGGTATGTTAAGCCTATGTCACTATTCCGGAGTGTTTTTCGCGTTATACTGATTGCGTTTACGCACCAGTTTGCGTATAACCTTCCAGAACGAGATTTAAAGCTTGCAATCGGAATCGAATCGAATTGAAAAATTACCAAACACAAATACACACATAGAAACACCAAAACACATATAATAACACCAAAGCACATTGTTTTATTAAAAATCATCATTGTTTTACATCGTACATCGATTATAGAACACAGCTGTCACATCACTGATGCACAAAGAACCGTTGTGATGCTTTTTTTTACCATTGGAAAATTCTAACGGCTACATGCCGTTCAAAATAAAAATAAAAATATTGTCTTCTATTTAAGCAACCAATTTACGATACCTTTTTTCTCACAACTTCAAAACATTACTCACTTTCAACCTACAAAAAATCTATTTTTGATAAGCAACCAATTTACGATTCATTTTTCTCACAACTTCAAAACGTTACTCACTTTCAACGTACAAGAATCTATTTTTGAATATGGCGGGCGAAATACCATAGTTTCTTCCACCCGACTTTACCGACGACGATATCTCCTCAAGCGATAGTAGTTTAATATTTTTAAAAAATATTATCGAACAAGCCGAGCTTAAAGACACGGGCACATCTAGTAAAAAAAAATTATCCGTCATGATCGGGAGAAAGGCCACGAAACCCTTAAGGAAGATTATTTTGTCGAGGAGCCGAAATACAATAATGATATTTTTTGTCGTCGGTTTCGTATGTCAAAGAAGTTGTTTTTACAAATTGTGACCGGCATGGAAGCGAATAATCTGTGCTTTGTAAAGGGCATCAATGAGAAGATGAAGAAAAGTTTTTACAACGACAATTAAATAACTTGCAACCGGTAACCCACTAGATGAGAACGATGAGTATTTGAATATGTCTGAAAAGACTTCACGTGAATGTCTACAATATTTCTGTGAAACAATACGTAGCATTTACAGTCCCGAGTTCTTATGTAGACCAACAAGCCACGACGTTGCACTTTTGAATCAAGCTCACGAGGAGAAGCATCACCTCCCTGGGATGTTGGGTAGCCTTGATTGTACACAATTAGTTTGGAGAATGTGTCCAACTGAGTTGCGTGGCCAACATATGAGAGGAGATCACTTGTACCCGATAGTTATGCTCGAAGCTGTGGCCTCCCACGATTTGTGGATTTAGCATGCTTTTTGTGGTCCACCAGGTTCACAAAACGACCTCAACGTGCTCCAACAATCTCCATTGTTTCTTACTGAGCGAAATGGGTTCGCGCCAAATGCCCGTTTTACGTGAACAACCATTTTTACAATCGGGGATTTTATCTTACCGATGGAATCTACCTCACTTGGTCCGTGTTTGTGAAAACATTTGCATATCCTCATATTCCAAACGTGAAAAAGTTCAAGAGCCAACACGAGACGGCAAGAAAAGACGTGGAACGTGCTTTTGGTGTTTTAAAGTCAAAACTGGGTATCATGAATCGACCAATGTATTATTTACACAAAATGATTCTAAAAGACGACGGAAACACGATAGCACCGGTTCACATTCGGGATCCTCGAGTCGAGCCCGTTTTCGATGATACTGCCTTTGACGAGCTCATTGATGAAGATATGCATTGGAGACTAAAACAAGATCTCGTGAAGCATCTTAGACCACTAGATTTTCCACATCTATTGGTGGATTCTGACGACGGGTAGTCATTTTAATTTATTGTCATTTTTATTTTCCTAGTTTTTAAAAATAAATTTTCCTTATTTTGTCTAATTTTATCTAATTTATTTTAATGTAATGTCTTTTTAAATTCAATGTCATTTTATTTTATTTAAAACATGTTTTAATTATTAATACATAATTTTAAAAAAATGGACTCCCCTAGAGGGGAGCACCCCTAGTGATCGAGTGCATTATGAGAGTTGGATAGGTTAGTTGACATGGTATATTGTGATTGGCTCCAGTGAGAGTTTACCACTCACCGATAAGAGAGCACCACTCTCACCCTGAAGTTTCATCATGCATGTTAAGTAGGGTTGATTAAGCTTTTCAACACGTTTTCACAGTCAACTTTTTTGTGGATGCATTCCTAAAAAAATTGTGGAAATGTTCAAGTTGACTATGTGATAATAATATTAGCTAAGCTTTATTTGCTACTAGGGGCGTTCATTTTATATGAAACCCGAACTCGAACACGATGCCATCCGACCCGAGAAACTATAATATCCGAATTACCCGAACCCGATGTGTAGCAAACCTGAACCCGATTGACATTAAACGGTTTGGTTAATGGATATAGTTTTGGTGATTCAGGTTAACATGAAAAACCCAAACAACTTTCACGCTTGTATTCAAATCCATATGAATCCTACCTTTGTAATACTTGACACTGCACCTCTTAGGCTTTTGTTTTCTACCTTTGTAATACTTGATAGTGCACTTCTTAGACTTTTGTTTTATAGGTTTTATTACTGAGCAATTTACTTGATATGCATTACCATTTTTAAGTTAAATCCTAGTTATATTATGGATATGCCTCCATACTAAATTTTTTTTAGCAAATCTCAATTTATATATTTATATTATCGACGCCCTTCATAGTTCGTAGTATACGTTGATATTGATCATATACTATATTATATTTATATACATCGACTTCTCCTGAAACTACACCGATGATACCCAAAACATGTTCCAACCTTGCAATCAAGTTTCGTAATGGAATTCTATATGAATTTCAAGTTTCGATCCAGTTTTCACCTCTGCAAAAGGTTTGATCTCTTACTCTTTAATTGAAATACGTATGTGTTTTACATTTATTTTCTTGAGAAGTTGAAATCTGGAGCCGACAAAACTATACTAACCTGAAACCCAACTTGATAAAACCCAAACTTGTCACACCCCAACCGATGGCGGGATCATTGGAGCGGGACTTGTTCGAGATTGCAAGAGACTTCATAACACTATTTGTGACAATATTTAAATAACCGATTTCATTTGATAAAGTAAATTTTCAAACGTTACAAGGAGTTCAAATAACAACAAGTTCAAATGAAATACATAACAACATAAACAAAATTGATACAACATACTAAACCTAAACGTCTATATGTGTATCTAGGCATCAACGCTACTTCATTTCATAGCATTGTCAATCCTCAACCTATAACATGTTTAAAATAAAGTTCAATGCAAAAGCAAAAGCGAGTATACAAGTTTGATACGTACATAGCATAAAAAGATGATTAAACAATTCCTCATAGCAAGCATGTGATACAAGATAAACATTAAATTCGGCGTGTGCCTAACATATCAAATCAATGATGAAACACAATATTCTCATGACATAACCACAAGTCTACGAGAGGTGCGTTAATCCTATAGCGCTATATATGTCACGGACAGGCTCGTACGAAGTTAATGATAAGTCTAACACAAGATGTAATTAACCCAAGTTTAAAGTATCAAGCAATCACGTATACAAGCATGTTATAGGAATGTTTGTGCATTTAAGTAAAATGTTCATGTGTAAATTTTGGTAAGCAAACATGTTACACCCCAAAAAGTGGTAAACGTAAAGAGGGGAATTCGAGTATACTCACGGTTTTGCAAGTTGTTCCTACTTGAATCCGAGAGTAAGTTGGTTGCTTAGGGTGGAGCACCTTGTCCTTCTACAAGAGGAAAAACATAGGTGTATGAGTTTGGGGAAATCGGAAGATTATAGATTCAGAATTTAAACAACATGAAAATAACATACGAAAATAATCACCTAGTACGTATGATACTTGTTCTTGACACTAGGAAACTCTAAGGAGTTTAAATGTTTTCATGGAACAAGGTTCCATTAGAATCGTTACAAGTTATCAAAGTCTAGGGTGATATAATCTAGTACCTTGACATATGAACACTAGTTCATCATCAAAGATTCGATTATTCGGATAATATGTTTATGTATTATATATGTTATATTAATATGTCCAATAGTTTAATAGTTCAAGCATGAGGTAGAAGATTAAAATCTTCATTTAGGTACCTCTAAATGTCATAGAAATCATGTAGGAGGTAGGAAGAACAAGTCTTCCATTTAGGCACCTCTAAGTGTTCACCACTACACTTGATGTAAAAACATTCAAGGAGGGTCATGAACTACAAGTAATAGAAGAATATTAAACACTAATCTATAAGAAATCATCAAGCAATGTGTGGATTTTATGTAGGACAACCCAAGTAAATCCCTAATCACACATACATCAAGTCTTGGACTTGAACATCACTTGTGGGTTAAACCCTTGAACAAAATAGGAAGTTTGTGAGGATTAATCCTCTGATTTTGAATGTCTCAATCTTGTTTTTAAGCCTAACTAACCATAGAAGTGGTTATAAGTATAAGGACATAGGTTTGAGATGAGTTAGACTCAAGTTGAACAAGTTTAGTAAAAGTTTAATCAAAACAGAAACAATCAGTGAACTTTGGAGTCTTTTTGGCGACGTTCCAGGGACTGGTTGTCACACCCTGACTTTTGCGGAAGCGTGTTACGTGTGACTTGCTTAATATCATTGCATTCAACCATAACAAACAACTATATGATAGAAACCATGATGTTCATCCATAATTAAGTTTCAAATAATACAACCAACATTGTTTAACACCAAACCAAGACTTCAAATTCGTAATACAAACCATCCAAACTGTTTAAAGTTCCATAAAGGACTTGACACAAAAGACACTAATAAAACGAGGCTTTGAACCATGTATCCTATCAAAGATAAAATACACGATCCAAACCCTTTAGTACTAGATGACATCATTTATATAAAGACACGACTTGAAAATCCTTGTACGTCTGCCCGATCCATAATCAATTCCCTGAAATACATGTAGTTTGAAAACATCAACAAAAGTTGAGCGAGTTCATGTGTTTTGTATGTGTGCACGAATAACCTTGTAAACATTAGTAAGTATGTATTTGTAAACCGGTATGAAAGCGAATATGAACAGATCAATTAATGATTTGCAAGGTCATTAATGTGTGTAACGGTGTAGGAAGGCTCAATCCTTTGCGTATTTCGTACCGGGCCTCCCGGCTGGGACGACATAGTCACCACATGCGGTCAACTCGCGGACCCATGGGTGGGGCTCGCAACACCCAAATAGATCTATCACTCATGCCCCTCGGTCCTTATAAAAGGACTAATGGTCTCAAGTTAACGCCTACCCATTCACATGATCTAACAGTTCATTCCTTAGCTAACCATACCATTTGTAATCGTAATCTTTTGTAACATGTATTTCACCCCCGAAGTTATAAAACTGAAAACAATTAAAAGAAAAGGGGGACATGAACTCACAGTCTTGCGTCTCGTAACTTGGTATAACTCAAAGCGTCTTCTCGGTCGCACGACTACCTACACACGTGCTATGGTCTATTAGACGGATGGGTCGTGCCTTGACTTTTAGTCTTAATTGTTATGATTTAATAACTTTGAGTTACAAGTTCTTGGTGTTATAATATTATTCCAAAGTATATAATTATTTGTTAAAATAATAATATTTTAACTTAAATTATATTTATTAATTATTGGAATATCAGTTAAAATAATATATTTTAACTTATTTGTTTGTAATCTTTCAAAGAGTATTTTCCCCAAGGATGGGTATACGTATACATGTATTTTTAACCTTGTGTATTTTGCCAAGTATTTATGGCGTATTCCGGTGTGTATTTATACGTACAAGAACACGTATTTTTATTGTATTTATTAAGTATTCTTATACTTAATTTTTGTATTTATACTTTCCGGAATATTATTTTTAATTAAATAAAAATTCACCAATATATATTCTTAAAATACATATAGTTTAAGAAATCAATTACATAAAATTATCTATACTTCTTCCTTGGCAAAAATAATTAGATTTCCATATAAATCTAAAAAATAATATATTTTCAAGGTTAACTTAGAAATATATATATAAATTCATTTTTCACCCAAAAAATAATATATTCTAAATTTATTTGGGAAAATATATATTTTCTCTAAAAATATTATATTTTCTAATTGTTCAAGAAAACATATATATTTTTCTTTACCCAAAAATAATATACTTTCTTCTTGACAAAAATATGATATATTTTGTAATAATTATAAAAATCATATTTTCGTTTTCTTGGTTTCCAAGATACTGTTTACCAAAATATACCTATGAATTTAATTTCGGAATATTTTGTAGTTTATATTCCTTGTTTGGTTTGTCCAATTTTTAGGGTATAAATTATATATTTATTCTCTTGGGATTTTGGTAATATTTTGTATTATAATTCTGGGGTAACTTTATAGAAATGTAACCAAGTTTGGCAACTGTTCCAATTAAGTCACTAAAATATTTTTTGTCTCTTTAAAGTCATTAAAGTTTCATTTAATGTTCTAATAGTATGTAATTATCATGTTAACATGTTACCATGATGATGTGTCAGGTATTATCATTTTTTTATAATCTTTAATATGATTTGAAAAATAGTTAATGATATTTTTTCATTTGGTTTAATAAAAAATATTTTCTTTTTCACCACATTCACAAAACTCTACTCATGTATCCAAATTTCACCCAATTTGTAGCCACTCAATACTAAATTGATCAAAGATGACCAAAGTTTGGTCTCCATCGTCTCAAACTAGTTCGAAGCAAACTTCAATTGACCTCCATCCTTTTATTTAGTGACAAACCAGATACTAAAGCAGTGCTTAATTTAGCGACAAGTCATATGATTCAACACCATTTCTGATCAGAAACTTCTTTGTATCACTCTCTTTTTATGCGACTGATAATATCGGTCTTTCGTTATCGTGTAAGACCTGCTTGAATCTGTAACTTTCAGTTACAAATCACCGTCTAACCTCCGTTCATCACCGTCGCCATCACTTCTCAGATCTGAAGATGGTTGAAAATAGTATTGAAGTTTTGACGCATTGCCGACAGTAATGAAGATCGATGGTGGCTGGGATGATCCTTGGTGGCTGCGATGAAGATGGGTTGCCTTGACGAAGGAGGTGAAAAAAAAAAAGAGTGTGTTAGCAAAATATATTATATTATAAAAACTAAAAAATTAGGATGAAAACCTGATGACCTGGTAATTACACACTATTAAAACACTAATCTAAAGTCTAGTTACTTTACAAAGACAAAAAAAGTTTGGGTGACTTAATTGAAACATTAGACAAACTTGATTACATTTTTATGGCATTTTCCCTATAATTCTTGGTGTTTTGGTGAGTTATATTATTTCAAGTCCTAAAATAATATAACTAATACACACAATATACAAGTAATCACACACATTGTGACTTCTAAATATATACTTTCCTAAATACATATTTAGTCACTTTTATTTATCAAAAACAACCTCCAACATTTATAATTTTTGTAACAAAAATTATGGCAAATTTTATATGAAAAACCATTGTTAAAATATACTTGTAAATACTTGTTTAAAAATATTTTTCTAAGTGTTTAAATTCTAGAAATTTTTTGCCATAGTTTCCCCTTAAAAATGGAGGTTTCCATGCTTTCAAAGCATATCATTTTCTTTTAAAATCATTACCAATCATCAACAATTCATTCAACACTTACCATAAGCCAAAATCATTCCATTTACATTACTTCATGAACTTGAACTTTTTGTAAAAACTTGTAGTAATTTACCATGTTAATTAGTAGACTTAGTTACCCTTTAAAGTGTGGTTATTTGTTTAAAAACATCATTCTTGAGAAAGTTAGTCTTTCACAACTTGTAACTTGTTTTTCTAAAAATATTTTTTCTTGAATTTTTCTTGTTAAAAACATATTTCTACACTTGATTAATCGCTAAAAACGTGATTAGTTTCTTTAAAAAGCATGTTTATGTAAATCTTGTAAGTAAACTTAGTTTCTTGAGAAAACTAGTTTTGAAATCATCCATGTACTAGACTAATAACATGTATTCATAATCATCTTACACAAAATCATATTTGTTTTCAAGTTCATGATGAACATAAAGGATGATCATCTTGACTTTTCACAAGATCGTCCTCTCATCTTGATAGATCATGTGTTTAATCACAATCTAGCAAGTTTCATATGATGTTTGACATCATAAACACAAACAATCAACAATCAAGAAGCATACATACACTTAAACAACCTAGATTATTATGATTTTGAGCTTTATGTTAAAGATTATGTTCTTGATCTTTGATGTTCTTCATGATTAGTCTTTTACATATACTTTTAACCAACATAACAAGAAGTAAAATGAGATTAGGAAGGTCTCACTACTAGCACAAGGCTAGGGAAGAGGTTCAAGATGAAGATGATGATATTCTTGGTGGTTAATAGCACTTGAGAGAGGTCCTTCAAGCTTCAAGGTCACCAAGCTTCTTACACCTTAAGATCACTAGAGATTGGATGGATATGAGGTGAAGATGATGATGATGGGGGTGGTGGCTCACGGCCGTAGGTAAGGAAGAAGGAGAGAGAGAGTTGAGTGGTGTTATGTGTTTGTGAAATGTGAAAGAATGATAGACTTGTGGGCATTATAAGCTTGTTCTCCAACATGTAAATAACCAAGGTATAATGTGCTTCTAAAGTGACAACAAGATCAAATAAATAATGCAAAGAAAATCAAGGGTGGGGGCCACCCTTGAACCGTCACCAATGGGGGGGGGGGGGGTATGGTTGGTTTGAAATGGCAAGTTAAAGATAACTAGTTAGAATCTAATGTTTAGTTAGTGTATTTAGTTGTTATGTTGTTATATGAGGTGTTATGATGTTCGTGGACCATAACTAGGACGGGAATGATAAAACAATGCTTCTAGTAAAAATTTGGTGTTTCGGGTAGTGTCCGGTTGTTCGGTTGGTTACCGGTTCGTTAGGGTGCTAAATTATGCAGTTTAGTGTGCTTTATGTTACCTTTTGTGACAGTTTTGATTCCCGACACTTAGGAAAGTATTCTGGACCATTAAACCATAATTCTGCATGATATTAAGTTATTTAAATGTTGGTTTTTGCTGAATTTTGCTGAATTCTGCAGTTTATGTGAGTTTTAGGCACTTTCCGACACCTAAACTATAACTAGGAAGACAGTTTTATGATCCTTACTTCCCTACACACCATACTAGTGTAACTCTTGGTTTCTGGCTCATTCTGTGCTCTAACAATGTGTCTGACTGAGATCTTAATTGGTGGGTTGATTTTGGGTGTGTTTTAATTGGTTGATGTGTATGTGTATGTAATGTGTGTGTGTGTGTGTGTATATATATATATATATAAACACCACTAACCACGCTACTCCCACACCGTCCCTTTTAGCACCACGCCACGTTCTGAAGCATGGTCCACGTGTCGCATAATGCCCCATCTTCAAGCCCCTCCATACCGTGTGATCTAATTTTTAAAAGTTTTAAATCAAAGCATACATAATACATTCCATATATTCAATATCCGACATACAAGAGTTGTTTATAAAATCGTTTTTATAGTTAGCTAAGCTAATAACTAATATTTTTAAATCTTAAAGGTTGTGCTTTTTATGTTAAACTAGTTCATTTTCTAACCCAAAACCCGATCTAATACGACCCGTTCTAACCTGAACCATTTAACTCGAAAACCGAAGAACCATAACCTATAATGGTTCGGTTATCGGGTTAAATATTTAGCTTTGTAAACCCGAAAAACCCGATTAAAAGACCCGAAGAACACCCCTAATTCCGATCTCTACTCTCTCTCTCTCTCTCTACAACTACACTCTCTTATTCCCTATAATCTTTTTAATTCCTGAGAACCCTTACGTATTTTCACTCCAAACTCACGCGGGAGGCCGCCTCCTATTAAGACCAACGTTGCTTCTTTGTTCGCAGATATCACCTAACGAGCTTCCCGACGAAGCGGATTCTAGACCTTCCTCTGTCATACCCTTGTTTTGTTTTAACACTAGACAAACTCAAAGAGACTACTAAACTTTTATCTAGCATATTAAGTACGGTTGATCATGCTTTTCCATACATGTTCGTCCCAACTAACTTTATGTGTCAATGCTTTCCTAAAAAAAGTTGTGTAAATGTTCATGATCGTCAAAACTACTTTGAAGCTAATTATGTTTTTCTATAAATGAACGCATTCTTCCATAATATTGTTTCTATACATTGATGTATATATTTTTCTTATCTTTTATGCTCTATATGTTTTGATGACCCAAATTCAACTCTTATAATTTGTGATTAAAAAACGGTAATAAATTATAATAGTAAACCATGACTTTCTTGACAATGGGATCAAGATGTACCCTACTAGTACTCAATAGATGACTTCAAGAATATGAGAGTTTCCTTGAGAAGATGAAAGTTCAGTTCAACTCGTGTGCATTAAGTTGGGTTGATTAAAAGTTTCAACCTTTTTTTATAAAATTCAATTTCGTGTCAAAATTTAATACCCTTTAAGTCATTGACTTTTTTTTGTCAATCCCATCTTGTCCCCTAACCACATCTTGTCACATTGAAATCCAAATTCACACGACAATTAATTAACATTTTCAAGATCAAAGGAGGGTATAAAAAGTGGTAGTAGGTTTCATGTATTGTTCCCTTTAAGTCAAACATATTCGTACACAGTTTTATAAATGTTCATTCAATACATGTTTTAAAGTTCAAAACATAACCTTCGAGCTTTGATTGTGCATTGCTTTTTTTTTTTTTTTAAAGAAAACATGATGGTGGTTAGAGTTAGGGCTGACAAATTGTGTCTTATCGGGTTTAACAGGTCTCTAACGACGCGTGTAACACAAGTATTAAACTTGAATCTCGTTTAACTACTTACATCTCATGTTTATAATACAGTTTTACGTTTTATGTACCAAGAAAAAGAAATGATGGATCCTAACCTCATAATTATATTTACTTTAAAAAAGTAAAAAAATCACGTTGTGTATTTTTTTAGTAAACAAGTCTAACTTAGAGTTGAAAAGAATTAACTTCAGATTTGGAAGAGTAAATGATGTGAAACTCTAAGGGGAAAATATGTAAATAACAAGAGGTTTTCATGTGTACAATAAAATTAGGCAGGTTTGTTCTTATGTAAAGCCATATATAGTTTGTCATTTGTCATATACAGACTTTTTTGTTGCTTAAAATCCCATTAGATAACTTATCGTTTTCAAAATAGTGTGATTTACTTGTTATAACCGATTTTCCTAGTCCACCTGGTTAAAAAATGTGATGTTAGATAGTGTATGTGGTAATTATCTAACATGTCATATTGCCATATCTCCATTGAGTTTGAAAAATGAAGTTTTAACTTCTTTGGACCATCTACAATTTGGATGTCTTTGCGGCCATGGACGTTGAGTATTCAGTTTAAAATTTTAACTAAACTTTAGCATCAGTATTATGTAGTACGGTAGTGGTTTAGTACGATACCAGTACTTTGGACCATCTACAATTTGGATGTCTTTGCGGCCATGGACGTTGAGTATTCAGTTTAAAATTTTAACTAAACTTTAGCATCAGTATTATGTAGTACGGTAGTGGTTTAGTACGATACCAGTACAAATCTCATCTCTACAGAAAAAATTTGTAGTACCGACACTGAAATTGACCTAAATTCAAAACCGAATACCATACCGAATATATTCGGTTGGTACTGGTATGGTACGGTACGGTATTAGTACTCGGCCTGAACTTTCTCATCCCTACTTTTTGTTGTTGAAAGCCCATTAAATAAATTATCATGTTCAAAATGGTGTGATTTACTTGTTAGTTAAAAACTGCCATGTTAGAGAGTGAAGTTTTATGTGGCAAACTTTTAATATATTGTGGTCCTTCAAAAGAGAGAAAGCCATCGGGGAGTGAGGAAAAGTACAAAAGGATACACATTGTAACATACATAGCAACAAAAATACAAAGCTAATCTTGCCTTAATGAGCACATCAAAAACCATAGACTAAGATTATAAGCTAGAAGCAAATAGTTGGAGAACCACACCAATGTGACCATTCAATCTTCAAACCAGATATGTTAATAATCTAAAAACATAATTGGGTTTTAACGTCTTTAGAACGTGGGGTATGGTGGGGCGTGGGTTGGGGGGGCATGGTGCGACACGTGGAGTATGGGGCACCCAAGACCAAAAGCCAATTTCAAAGAGGTATGGTGGGGCGTGGCTGGGGTGGCGTGGCTAGTGCTCTTGGCCAATGAGATTTCACCATGTCATGTGGGTGGCCCCGCCCAACGCCCGGGCTGAATCCCACGCCAATAGGGCCACGCCCAAACCCAAGCCCACCCGGGGTGGTGACTTGGGCGTTTCTCTCCAACCTCCGCCCATTACCCCATAGTCTTAGATATCTTTGAGGTGGAAAATCGAACTATGTCGAAAACCATCGCATTACGCACTTGCCACACAAACCAAAATATATAGATAAAGGCTTGAAAGTATTTGTTCACCTTTTTCTTGATGGAATGATTGTTGCCTTGCATATAAGGGTGGAAGGGGCACTTCCCTGACGTACTCGCCCAACTCTAAATACCTCTAATGACCGGACACGAAAGGAGCACATGCTCAATGACCAAATGTGCAAATTGTTTCATTACATATACAATTCTACTCACACTTTGTCTTTTGATGTTAAAGTATAACAACCCTCCAAAATAAATTTCGACATCCCTAATATATTTAGAATGTCGATATACGTCTTAAAATACACCCAGTACACGAAAACCATACCCAAAATACTATATATAATTAAAAATAAAATAAAAACAAGTCTGTCGCGGGTCGCGACAGACTGCTCTTAATTCTACGCGGGCCGCGATCACCTGGACACCAGGCGTTACCCGGTGCCGCCACGTGTCAAACGCGTGTTAAGCCTATACTCAACGAATCAGCATAGCTAGGCCCTACCCCCTAGGTTGCGGGCCGCGAAGGACCCCTGTGTGGTCTACGCGGGGCACGAGAGACTGGCGGATCACAACTATAAATAGAGGCCTTCAGCAGTTCATTTTCGTCGTTCAGTTTTTCAATCTCTCTCTCAATTTCTATATAGTACAAGCTATACTCGGGCATTATACCCCCTAAATAACGAAGTTCTATCTCGTTGTAAGTATCATAACCCCCGGTTACGTCTTAGATACGCTGCCCGATTGATCTAGGGTTCCGTAACAGCTGTCGTGATTCTGCCCGACGTAGTCGTTGGAATGCCGTCTCGGAGAGGGTATTACTAATGTAAATATTGGGTTATTATACTAACGCATGTGCATTGTGTAATTAATAGATAATCATCAGGAAATCCTAAAGGAAAACCCTAAAACAGTAATGTGAGTAATCTCCTTTTTGCAAATTGTTTTTACAAAACCTCAAATGTTTTATATTATATTAAGCAGTGATTGAATATTTGTATTCTACAATTATCGTCAGTATGTTGGGGGTTTTGTATACAAAATTTGGTACTACATTGTGAGGAGTAACATGACCACAAGTCGGGTTGACAGTACCGTGTGTGGTAATTAAAGTAGATGGAAACATATGTAATTGCGCGACCGCCCTCAATACTGTAAAACGGTTTTACCTGTCTTGATTAAACTGAGATTCACTCACCAGTATTTCCCACTGACAAAATATTTTTAAACGCGTTTCAGGTAACAAAATGTGAAAGCCAAATAGAAGCCAGCTGGACAACACTGAAGACTTGGAAAAGTGGCTATAAAGTTACCTAAAATAAAGAGATGTTTTATTTAAATAAAATAAGGTTTATCCCTATAAAAATGTGTGTACTTGAAACTTGGAATTTTCCCATGTGTTTAATGTTAGGAAAGCGTGGTATTTTACTCTGATAAAATATTTCCTAACTACGATCCTGATGTAAATTCTGCTGCCAAACTGATAAACACCGATACCACTGAAACTGGCCGCGACAGCCCGTTCCCGGGTAGATAGGGAACGCGCGTTGCGACATAAAGTTGGTAAGAAAATACATTTAAGAATTCTATATCCGAAACATCAGATACTATATTGACATAATAGTTTATATTTGTGTAGTTGTTGTACATCTGGGTTTATTTACATTTGTGTAGCTTTTTTTTTTAAGGTGAACTTCTAATGGTGACCATTGTCACATCCGTACATTGCGGACCCTCTTCAAGAACGTGGGCCCAGATAGCGGGCCAGCGCTGGGTTAACTAGTGTTGTGTTGAAGGCTTTTCCCCGGAAACCGTACTGCCTCCACACGATTTTACTTGCTGGAGTAACAGCCGGATGAAAACCGGAGTGACGCTCATGATCAAACCCTCCTTGGTGGGTTTTTCACCATCATAGCGCACATGTCACACCTATTTGCCTTTACCGGGAATCGAACCGGAGTCTCACAAGGAAACAACCGGTCCAACAACCAACTTAGCTAGAGGGGTGGACACATTTGTCACACATTTCATTTATTGAATGTTGTCTTTATTGATTGTTTTATTGTTCTCTAAATTTTTATAATTTTTTTTGAATTAGAAGAATCCACTAGATCATTAAATCCTTTTATTTCCAACAACCCTTGTTTCAAATTATATTCACTCTAAACTCAAGCTACGAGAATAGCTAAAAATAATATACTAACATGATATAATATGTTAATTAATGATGTTATCATGATGTACCACATAAACTAAATTATCAACATCAACTTTTGTTTTGAACGAAAAATTTGGACTACTGACGGACCATTGAAGTATTATCGTATTATCAGCGGAATCACTCGATTATATCCATCTCCACTAGACAATAATGTCTATACACCAATTTAGGAAGAAACCCAATAAATATGGGAAAAACCTTCCTTGTGGGAATCGAACACATGACCTATTGGTACCAAAGTCTTATCCCACCACCAAGATGCCACTAGGTTATAAAGCCATAGGCAAGTATCAACATCAACTGTCAATGACACTATAGCCTAGTGGCATCTTAGGGGTAATATAATATTAGAAACCATTAGGTTTTGGGTTCGATTCCCACAAGAAAGTTTTTTCCAGCAGTTGTTAAGAGAGAAACAGATCCTCACACCCAGGATATGCTCAATAGGAGTCTAGCAAACTTTCATATTCTAGCAACTACAGCTGCAGACCCTAATTTACAGCAACTCATAGCACCCCAGCCCTTACCACTGCTTCCCACACAGCCAATGGAAATTGAAGCAAACCCAAAAAACCAAATCCCAATGCCTGTCCTTGACCCAACGGAGATACCTAGAGTACCAGCACCCAATCCCTTAGATCCAGACTATGACCCATGGTTTGACGACCATAAGGATTACCAACAACGCTACCCAATGCCGGAGGAATCCATGCCAAACCTAGTAGCCTACCCAGACTTGGACCTCTAGATCCCTACTATGATAATGACCAATACATCAAGGAAATTCTAGAAAATCCTTATCCATACCAAGAACCCATACCCTAGTTCCCAAACCCAGTACCAGCCCCTGCACCACCAATGAGCGCAGAAAATGTGCAAGAACTCCGAACCTTTGGTGAGGAGATTTTAGAAGGAAACGAGAGGATGAGCCAAATAGGAGAACGACTCGCCTGGAAGTATGACGAGCGTAATATGGAGTTCTGGATGAACCCATACCAGTAATAGTAATAATAATAACAACAACAACAACAATAATACTAATACTAATACTAATAATAATAATAATAATAATAATAATATATAATATGTGTGTAGGTTTGAAAAAAAAAATCTAGATAATAGCTACGGATGCCTAATAGTATTATAATTTCAGTTGTACTGTAATATATATGGATGCATAATATAAAATAGAGTAAGTCGCAATGTTCGACGATTTTGATCAATATGCTTGTTGTGAGATTGTTTACATTAATTATTCTCTTGTGATATTAATACGTGGTAAATGTTTAAAATTCAGATGGACGACGAAGTGAATCAGGAAAACCAAAATAACGATAATCAGAATAACAATAATAATGGAAACCAAGTGGATAACAGTGCCATCCAACACATAGTGGCACAAGGGATTATAAATGCAATGCCATACACTATTAAAACGGTTAAGGAAGCTGATAATAAAAGTAATCATGGCAGTAAACGACCTACTGAACCAGAACACAGCGTAAACAATGGACCCATACTTCAAGTGCCCATTCCCAGAAGAAGAAGAAGAACCAAGTCTTATGGTTGTTCTTATAAAGAATTCTGGTCTTGTAAGCCAATAGAATTCTCGGGCAATGAAGGGGTCGTTGCAGCTCTACGCTGGATAGAAAAGATTGAGGCAGTCTTAAGGATAAGCAAGTGCGTAGAAGTGGATAAAATAATGTTTGCCCCCAATCTGTTTAAGAACTCAGCCTTAGAATGGTGGAACACTATCCTCCAATCTAGGGGAAGTGATAAGGTTTATAATATTGAATGGGAGGAATTTAAAAATATGGTAGAAATGAAATTCTAACCCTCATAATGAAAAGGAACAAATAGCAAATAAGTTCCTAAACCTTCGAATAAATGGAGTAGATAGTAAAGGTTACACTACGCTATTTTTCGAATATGCTAGAATAGTGTCAACCCTTGCATCACCAAAACCAGTATTAATTTCCCGTTACATCTGGGGATTAATCAGTGAGATTAGGCATGTAGTCAAGGCAGCTAGACCTCAAACTATAGAAGAAGCTGTAGAACTAGCAAACACTTTGACTGATAAATTAGTGCGTACACGAGAAGAAGACCAGAGGAGGAACTTAGCTCAAAGGCTTACTCAAGAATTTCGTTATGGAAATTCCAACCGTGGGAAAAATGTAGGTTCTACCTCTGCACCTTATTGTAAGGCTTGCAAGAAGAAACATTCAGTAAGATGCTCTACCTATTGTAATTTCTGCAAGATACCAGGACACAAGGAAAAAGATTGTAGGAAGAAACCTAATAATGGAATGTGCTTCAACTGTGGAGAAAAGGGTCACATCAAGCCAAACTGTCCGAAACTAGCTCCAGCCATGAACAATAAGACTACTAAAAATGCTAGAGCATTTGTTCTGACTGCAGAAGAAGCAAAAATGATCCCGGATGTGATTACCGGTACGTTTTTAGTTAATGATATTTTTGGTAAAGTATTATTTGACTATGGTGCATACCAAAGTTTTATTAATACTTCATTTTGCAAACTTCTCAATCGACCATTAACTAAACTTCCACAAGAATGTCTAGTAGAGACAGCAAATGGGGAAACCATTAAGATTTCTAAAATCTTGCAGGGAGCAAGAATAGAATTTTTAAATCAAAAGTTCATTGCAAACCTTTATCCAATGAATCTAGCAGGATTTGATGTTGTACTAGGAATGGATTGACTAATAGCCAATAAAGCCAGTATTTTATGTGATCAAAAGTTGATTCAAGTAAATTCACCAAAGGGTGAAAAGATCACAATTAAAGGAGATAAGCCCTCTAGATCCATGAAATTCATCTCTGTGATGAAAACAACAAGTTATATAAGAAAATGATCATTAGTGTATTTGATTTCTATAATCATTAACACAAAAGGAAAAGAATTAGAAGATATTCCCGTAGTATCTCAGTTTCCAGATGTGTTACCAGAAGAACTACCAGGACTACCGCCAGACAGAGAAGTTGAATTCAGAATCCAACTGCTAACAGGGACAACACCAATTGCCAAAACACTTTACCGTTTGGCACCTACAGAAATTCAAGAATTGAAGAAACAGTTAGATGAACTACTAGAGAAGGGATTCATACAGCCAAGTTCATCACCGTGGAGAGCACCGATCTTATTTGTTAAAAAGAAAGACGGATCAATGCGTATGTTCATTGACTACCGCGAATTGAACAAGGTCACGATTAAAATTCGGTATCCATTATTAAGAATCGATGATCTGTTCGATCAGTTGTAAGGAGCTCGATTTTTGTCACACCCCGACTTTCCACGTGTCACCGGTGGGCCCGGTGGGGAGTATCGTGACGTAGTTGATATCATCATAGTCAAACAACACAATATATAAATGCACAGCGGAAGCAAAAGATAAATATATTACAATCCGAATAAAAAGTAATATCCAAGTATTACAACGGAAAGTAAAGGATCCACAGGCGGATCTTAAAACATAAACATTGTTCAACAGACTTTAAACGCCTAGGACTTGCAAGATTCCTTATTAACATCCCGAGCCAATTCCAGCCTATTACGTACTTGTACTTGTCACTTAGACTTTTGAAAATACGTCAGTTTTCACTGGTAAATACACTCAACCGACTCATTTGAAAAGAGTTTAAGAAAATTTATTTAGATGCACCAGGCACAAAATATTTTGACACTTTGATTAAAATGCACAAAGGCAAAATTAATCCTTTATAACTTGGAACAATTATATTTATAACCTTGTATACAGATTTACATGTTCGTTGTACGTTCAGGGCCCGATGTAGAAACCGAGTCAGATTAACAGACACGCCACAAGTATAGGCCCACAAGGGAGTGAGATACCGTTATTACTTAAGCAACTGTCAGGTGTATGCCTACACCCCGTGCTTAAGACGTGGCCATTTTATAATACAATGATGTCAGGGATATCCGGGACATGGTCATTAACCCCTAAAGGCTTTTATTTCAAACAATACATATTAAACCGGGTTACCTCAATAATTTAACCACAATAAGATTAAATATTCAATACCCGACCAAGCGGTGTCATTATACCGTATCCCAATCCCGTATAGGGAAAATAAGTTAAGAGTATTTACCTGAGCTAGCTCCTGTCTTAATTTAGCAAGAATTAATAACTCAGCCGTATTCACTTAAGTAAGCGTAGGTACAATTTACCAGAAGGCTCTAGTCTGGAATGATGGTATAAATAACCAATTAGAATGCTAACGGGTCTTCAATTAAGCCTAAGCTTAGACCGGTTAGTCTTACTGAAAGATACGGTTCAAACGCGTGATTAAGCGAAGACCGGATAGAATGCGATTTAGACCCGACAAGTTCAGAGACTTGCTTAATATGGGTATTTCATTCACATTCTGGATTTTGAGATAAAACCGTTAAGGTTTGACCCGTTTAGGCTAGTTTATATAAACTAGTTACATAAACCGAACCGAACGCGTAATAAGCGTAACGGGTATACATATGAGCCATTTGCAGGTTTCCTAAGTTAATATGCTTCATATATGTTGTGACATCAGTAAGATGTCTTTTATTATTATGCCCGAAACGAATTTAATCACAAACTATGCCCCGTAGGGGTAGTTTGGTCATTTAAAAGGTTATAAAAGAGTTTAAGTATTTACCTGAGTTACAGGTCTGATGTAATCAGCAAAAATACTTATTTTACCAAGTTATAACAGTAGGATAAAGTATATATGTGAAATTTACCAATTATAACCAAACTATGCCCCGTAGGGGTATTTTGGTAATTTCACATAAGCCGAAAAGCTCAAAATTGAAGTCTGAGTTAAACAACTTTTTCTTACTGTTAAAACATTATAATTTGCCTCAAATATCAGTAGGTATCAACCCTTGTATGTTTAAAATAATTCTAGTACATACTATGCGTTAAAAACGCTTAAAAAGGCGATTAGAAGCCATTTCCGGGTTTGATACATAAAGCTGATATTTTTACTATTCCGGAAGGCTTAAAATAATTTATTTATCATATGTGATCAGTAGCAAAAGGTTTGGAGTCATTTAGATATGTAAAACTCATTTTATAGCCCGTAAGGGCAAAACCGACAATTACCGGATTAAGCCTACGACTATAAGTTATGCTCAGCCTAAAATTAATTAAAAATATTCAAAAATCCCAAAATAATATATTACATCAGTGGGTAATAACTTTGATATCAAAAAGTAGGTGTAATTAGGCTATACGCTAATTACGCCGTTTAATTAACATAAAGCTTTCATTTTACGCTAACGAGCATAACTCTTTATCTACACTCCAAAATGTTGTCAAATTTTGCATACAAGTTTATATATCAGTAATTAAAGTTTCTACTCTTTTACATTTCCAAAAATCACGTTTTAAGGTGAAAAGGGCATAATGGTCAACATATGAGCAATTAACGGAATCATGCATATTAATTGGATAACTAATGATCCGATGTGTATAATCACAGAGGGTTATACTAGCATGTAACCTGGTCCAAATAAAGCTCTAAGGCATTTCTAAAGCATACCATAACGGGTCAGAACTGAAAGTCAAAGTATAAGTCAAACTATGCGACTTTCGGTCCCGAACCGGGTCTAAACAGGAAATTGTAGGGTTGAACATGTTTAGACATGTCCTTACACTAATTACCAAGTTATATTAATGATCAAACAGGTTGTATGTGTTCTACATTGCTAATTATGCATAAATTGTAATTTACACATTCTGTTGACTTTTTAAATACAAGTTTGACCCGACATTTGACCTAGTTAGAGTGGGAATCAGGGGGAACCCTTTTAAGGGTTTATTACCCACATAATTACCAACTTATAACTACTTTTGATTCGAGATTTGACTGAGCCATTATTAATTAATCTCGAAGTCAAACCGTAATTACGACGGTTTGACTTTTAGCTAAATAACTAAGCTAAACTCAATAAAAGAAGGTTAAGCAAACTTACAAGAGTCCTATGAACGAATTATGACCACTTGAGTCTGCTTTGGAGCTCCAAGAATGATCAGAAGTGCAAGAGAAGGTGTGAGGAACTTGGTTGCAACTTTGGTCCTTTATATAGTGAATTAATCACCATAAAAAGTTGACACCCAAGTCTATATCTGTCCACAACTGATCCACAAGTGTCCCTAGATGTTTAGGGGTTGTTTAGGGGTCAAGAGAAATGTGGAAAATCGGTTAAACTCGAGCAGAATGCAAAAGGCAGGCAAGAACACATGTTTCTCGGTACTGGCAGTCCCTCGCGTGGCGCGACGGAGTGTCTGCACAAATATGAATTTTAGATTTATTGCGTTTTGATCCTTGGCTCTTCAAACTTCGATTAGACCTTTGTTTCTTGCATCTTGAACCCTCCAATTTGATTTATATGGGCTTTAAAACATATACCCACTTTGTTAAGTCCCCGGTTAACTTTATTGTTACCCGAAAAGTCCTAACATTCAACGTTGACGCTTTAACCCTTCGCACACGAATTTGATCATAACTTTCTCATATGATAACGAAACTTTACGAAATTTATATCGTGCATTCTAGTGAGCATAATTAACAGTTACAAAGCTTCGGGTTTGTCAAAAGGTCACTCAGAGGTATAACTTAAACATGTTGACACTTTTAACCCCTGTAGTTTGAAATCTCTCACTTTTAGCTTCGCATGTTCCATGATTTATTCGTTTGATGATATAAACATCAAATAGGGTTAATGTACAATATATTTATTCACCGTTGACATTTAGAACTCGTATATTCACATACTTTCCATGTTTGTCAACTTTAGTCCTTTTATAACATTCTTTCACACGTTCAAACATATTACACGTGTCAACACATTATAGGATGTGAATTTTCGAGGTGTTACAAATTTTCTCAAAGATCGATTTACGATCAGGATATCATCAATTAAAGGTACAGGAAGAGGACATTCCTAAGACCGCATTTAGAACAAGGTATGACCATTATGAATTTACTGTCATGCCATTTGGTTTAACCAATTCCCCAGTCGCATTTATGGACATGATGAACCGAATATGTAAGCCATATTTGGATAAATTCATAATTGTTTTAATAGATGATATTCTCATTTACTCTAAAAGTAAAAAGGAACATGCAACGCACCTGCACGCACTTCTAAGTTTATTGAGAAAAGAAAAGCTTTATGCAAAGTTTTCTAAGTGCGAGTTTTGGTTAGAAACTTAGAACAAGTACAGTTTCTTGGGCATTTAGTCAACCATGAAGGAATTCATGTGAATCCCTCAAAGATCGAGGCAATTACCAAATGGAAAACCCCTGAGTCACCAACCGAAGTTAGAAGTTTCTTAGGACTGGCCGGTTATTATAGAAGATTTATTCGAGATTTTTCTAGAATAGTCATTCCCTTAACTAAGCTAACCTGTAAATCTGCTAAGTTTGAATGGGGACCAAAAGAAGAAGAAGCATTTAGAATTCTTAAGCAAAGATTAACCAACACACACATACTAGCGTTACCAGAAGGAACTGAAGACTTTGTAGTCTATTGTGACGCTTCCAAATTAGGGTATGGATGTGTGTTGATGCAACATCAAAAGGTTATAGCCTATGCATCCAGACAACTTAAGAATCATGAAGAGAATTATTCAACCCATGATTTGGAATTAGGAGCCATAGTTTTTGCCCTAAAAATTTGGAGACATTACCTTTACGGTAGTAAGTTTACCATTTTCACCGATCATAAGAGTTTAAGGTATGTTTTCGGACAAAAGGAATTGAATATGAGGCAAAGACGCTGAATGGAAATTCTTAGTGATTATGATTGTAATATCCAGTATCATGCAGGAAAGGCAAATGTAGTAGCTGATGCTTTAAGTCGAAAATATCACGAAAAGCCAAAAAGAGTACGTTCTCTTAATTTAAATCTACAAGTAGATTTAAATGAACAGATTAGAAAAGCACAAGAATCCGTGATCAAGGATGATACTGAGTGTAACACCCGTTCTTATAAATCAAGGTTTAACGTATATCTTGGGAAAATAATCATGTAATTAATGATTAGATATACATCGGAAATACGGATTTCTTAAAACTTTTACAAATTATAATTTATTCTACATAACGTGATCGAAATTCGTTGTTTAAAATTTACAACGTGGCAAAGTGCGGAAGCGTGTATATTTATCGTGTTCGGTTCTTCGTTGAGCTTGATCGTCTTCCGGCATCCAAGGTGTACCTACATTTCATAAACATGAAATGCTTTAGTCATACAGGGCTTAAAACGTATTTAAACGAGTCCGAGAAACAATTTATAACAAAAACAAAGTTTTCAATCTGGCCACCACCGTAAATTACGGTGGAACCGTAATTTACGGTGGCTTCTGGTTATTTAAGTTTCCACCGTAAAACAGTAGAAACCTACCGTAAATATATTAGCTCCACCGTAAATTACGGTGGCACCGTAATTTACGGTGGACCCTGCATTCCAGCTTTTCATTTTTTTTTTGCCGTAACTTGACACGAAATCTTTCGTATCTTTCAAACCGCTTATCCGTTTGACCTACCGTTTCTTCCTACGTGTTTGTAATTTGATTCTCCATCATTTGGAGTTAAAATCCGACATTCGGCTTAACAAAATTTAAGACTTCTAAGTCTTCGGCTTATTACCCTTTATACCAAATTTTGTCCCGGTTATGCATTTTATCAAACAAACGTATTTATTTGATTCCTATATTTGGTACACTTCATCAAATAATTTTGATATACCATATTAGGTTCTAATCATAGGTTTATTACACAAATTAAACCCGTTTTCACTAGTATGCTTATTTTGACCCGTTAAGGATATTTTAAGCACTTTTAAGCTCAATTTCGCTTTCATTCTAATCTAGCGTTATAACCTATATTTCTTATCTAGTACTCTTCCATCACTACTAAATGTGTGTTGGATTTAAAGTAGATATCTATGTGTTCCGGATTTATTCCCCTTGAAATATCATTTTACAGCAAAGACTCATATGGAGTCTTTTGGCCCAAGAATTACATCTTTCACTACCCATACTCGTTCTAAACTTTTGTTAAATCATAAGACTCCTTTCCAAACAACCTTTAAGAGTTGTTTGTTCAATTTAGCCTACAAGGGCGTTTTGGTCGATTTTGGTCCTTCTTTTACAATGAAGGGCTATAACCAATTAGCACTTTTACATACATCATAAATATGCGTACCTGGCTCGGATCAACAATTAGACCCAATTTTAATACCTTGCTTTATATTCGCTAATTAAGAACGATGCGAATATTCATTGGATATCTATTCCTGTAAGCATATGACTCGACAAAAGAATCATTAGTCTATATAGTCAAAAGGTGTTGTCTACACCTTTTGACCCGTTTGGCCGAATTGACCATTTATCTTTGCGAGATGATATTTATTATCATCTCCTCTACATGACTCTTCCCGTTTAACACCGTACGGTCATTTTAATTATAAACTGTGTATTGCTTTCGACATAATATGACCAAATTATCGATTTACTTCTTTTTAACCATTAATATGGTTTCTATCATCTTTGATTTTCTTGTTCCGTTCGACTACACGACGGAACATCATATTTCAATTGTTTAGATATCTCATTCATAATTTATATGATAAGAAAACATTCCACAATTTAAGACTAGTGTAAGCTATACTTACCTTGCATCCGAATTACGCTTTTCCTTCATACTTGCTTCGTTTGACCCGCTTCCTTTCCAAGCCTCCACCTAGCTTGTCAAGCGTCAAACTATCATCATAATTCGTAAGACGGTTATATTAGTCATCATTAATTATGACTATTCCATCTTACATATTTTGTATCACAATTACCATTCGATCTTATTAATGGTAGGTTTGACTATTTAAAAGTCAAATCACCAATTAACACATATGATTGCACTATCAAGTTCACAAGACTCAATTAGGCACATTATCAACACTTAGTTCTCATTTAGGCATTTTAACAAACACCTAATGTGCATAATTTTACATATTTACTAACTAGTTCTTAACTAGTTATTTTTTACCAATATTAACATCAAAATCACCACTTAGTGAACATCATCTTTTGAGGTGACAAATTAACTAACATGTCATCAAATTCCTTCCTCAAGTAATGATAAATCAACATGTAAATTTCAGTCATTATAAGCATATACCCACTTTGATCATCAAAATCATGGTTTAACTCTTATGTCTAGACCCACTTCTAGTTACTTATGAACTCTTAACAAAATCTCTAATTTGCTCAAGTAGTTCATTCTTATGAGTTAGTATGATGTTTATAAACACCATTAGAACATCAATTTCATCAATTCAACCAAAACCCACTTAGCTCATAATAGGGTAATTATCAAATCCCTTGTTTGACAACAATTCATCAAGATTTCTACTAGGGTTTGCTTCTAAACCAAGATATAATCAAAATAACACTCATAGATTTAACATTCATTCCAGAATTTCGATTATGATTGTTCATCATAATCTCAAAGTATCACCAAATCTGAAAATTCGACATACCTTGTGATCCCCACGACTAGGTGATCATTTATATGCGTTCATGCATCGATTTGGGTTTTGATTTGAGCTTCAATTTGTTGATTTTCTGTGTTTTAGGGTTAAAGCTTGGGACCTCCTCCTTGTCTGGTTGAAATCGCAGAACACACACCACGTATGTGTGTGTTTTGTGTTTACTACTTTATTTAATTGAAACTTTAATTCAATTGTCCATGTTTAGTCCCTTCACTTTACACAAGTTATTTAAAGGGTATCTTAGCCACATTAGTTCTATTCTGTCAAGACATTAACTAACTAGGTTAATACTCCTAGTTACTTGGTGGGTTCCGGGAGTTATAATCCGTAGTATTTTAAGTCCCGTTAACTCGGGCTCTTATAAACTCAATTCATTAAAACTTTGTTTCGCTTGTATTTAATATTAGGATTTCTTATTAAATCCCGAATATTTACCGGGTTATTTTTACTACTAGCGGCACTTTACCCGTCTTTTAGTATTAACATGGGTTAATTACCAAACCCGTTTTCGGGGTGTTACACTGAGAAACTGAAAGGAATGATTAAGGAACTAGAACAAGGGACATATGGAATTTGGAGATTCCATAAGAAAAGAATGTGGATACCCAAATTAGAAACCTACGCCACCGTATCTTAGAAGAAGCCCAAAAGTCTAAGTATACGATGCATCCTGGAAATGATAAGATGTATCAGGACTTAAAAAAGAATTTTTGGTGGATAGGAATGAAGAAGGATATAGCGGCTTATGTTGCAAAATGTTTAACATGTTCACAAGTTAAAGCTGAACATCAGAAACCCTCAGGTTTGTTGCAACAGCTAGAAATGCCAGTTTGGAAATGGGAATTGATAACAATGGATTTTGTTACCAAATTACCCAAAACAAGAAAAGGTAATGATACAGTCTGGGTGACTGTAGACAGGCTAACTAAGTCAGCTCATTTCTTACCATTGAAGGAGACTTTCAGTATGGAACAATTAGCTAAGCTGTATGTAAATAAAATAGTTTCATTACATGGAATTCCTTTATCAATTGTTTCTGATAGAGATAACCGTTTTACCTCTTATTTTTGGACAAGTTTCCAAAAAGCAATGAGAACCAAGTTGAAATTAAGCACCGCTTACCATCCTCAAACGGATGGACAAAGCGAAAAGACGATTCAGACAATGGAAGATATGATTAGAGCTTTTGTAATTGATTTCGGAGGTAATTGGGAAGATCATCTGCCATTAATAGAATTTTCTTATAACAACAACTATCCTACCAGTATCAATGATGCACCATTCGAAGCACTTTATGGACGAAAGTGCCGAACTCCAGTCTGTTGGGCAGAAATTGGAGAAAAGCAGCTATCCGGACCTGAGATAGTGCAAGAAACAATCGACAAGATCATTCAAGTCAAGGAACGACTGAAAGCAGCACGTGATCGACAGAAGAGTTACGCTGATAACAGATGAAAGCCACTGGAATTTCAAGTAGGAGACAAGGTGTTATTAAAAGTTTCTCCTTGGAAATGAGTGGTAAGATTCATCAAAAGGGGAAAGCTAAGCCCCAGGTATGTTGGACCTTTTGAAATTATTAGAATAGGACCTGTAGCCTATCAGCTACAACTGCCAGAGGAAATGACAGGAATACATGATGTATTTCATGTATCTAACCTAAAGAAATGCTTAGCTGATGAATCATTGATAGTACCTCTTAAGGATATAGAGGTAAATGAAAAGCTTAAATTTGTAGAGAAGCCTCTACAGATTGAAGACAGAAAGGTCAAGAATCTCAATCATAAAAGATTAGTTCTGGTCAAAGTGAATGGGACTCCAAGAGAGGACCAGAATACACATGGGAGCTTGAATCAGAAATGCAAAGGAAATATCCGCACCTATTCCAGTAGACCTCGAGGACGAGTTCTAAAACAAGGTGGGGAGGATATAACAACCCTCCAAAATAAATTTTGACAACCCTAATATATTTAGAATGTTCATATATGTCTTAAAATACACCCCGTACACGAAAACCATGCCCAAAATACCATATATAATTAAAAATAAAATAAAAACAAGAAATACAAGTTTGTCGCGGGCCGCGACAGACTGCTCTTAATTCTACGCGGGCCGCGAGCACCTGGACACTAGGCCTCACCCGGTGCCACCACGTGTCAAACGGGTGTTAAGCCTATACTCAACGAATCGGCATGGCTAGGCCCTACCCCCTAGGTCGCGGGCCGCGAAGGACCCCTGTCTGGTCCATGCGGGGCGCGAGAGACTGGCGGATCACAACTATAAATAGAGGCCTTCAGCAGTTCATTTTCGTCGTTCAGTTTTTCAATCTCTCTCTCAATTTCTATATAGTATAAGCTATACTCAGGGATTATACCCCCCTAAATAACGAAGTTCTGCCTCGTTGTAAGTATCATAACCCCCGATTACGTATTAGATACGCTGCCCGATTGATCTAGGGTTCCGTAACGGCTGTCGTGATTCTGCCCGACGTAGTCGTTGGAATGTCGTATCGGGGAGGGTATTACTAATGTAAATATTGGGTTATTATACTAACGCGTGTGCATTGTGTAATTAATAGATAATCACCAGGAAATCTTAAAGGAAAACCCTAAAACGTCAATGTGAGTAATCTCCTTTTTGCAAATTGGTTTTACAAAACCTCAAATGTCTTATATTATATTAAGCAGTGATTGAGTATTTGTATTCTACAATTATCGTCGGTATGCTGGGGTTTTGTATACAAAATTTGGTACTACATTGTGAGTAGTAACATGACCCCAAGTCAGGTTGACAGTATCGTGGGTGGTAATTAAAGTAGATGGAAACAAATGTAATTGCGCGACCGCCCTCAATACTGTAAAACGGTTTTACCTGTCTTGATTAAACTGGGATTCACTCACAAGTATTTCCCAATGACAAAATATTTTTAAACGTGTTTCAGGTAACAAAATGTGAAAGCCAAATAGAAGCCAGCAGGACAGCACTAAAGGCTTGGAAAAATGGCTATAAAGTTACCTAAAATAAAGAGATGTTTTATTTAAATAAAATAGGGTTTATCCCTAAAAAATGTGTGTACTTGAAACTTGGAATTTTCCCATGTGTTTAATGTTATAAAAGCGTGGATTTTTACTCTGATAAAATATTTCCTAACTACGGTCCTGATGTAAATTCCGCTGCCAAACTGATAAGCACCGATAACACTAAAACTGGTCGTGGCCGCCCGTTCCCGGGTAGACAGGGGACGGGGGTTGCGACATAAAGTTGGTAAGAAAATACATTTAAGAATTCTATATCCCAAACATCAGATACTATATTGACATAATAGTTTATATTTGTGTAGTTGTTGTACATATGGGTTTATTTACATTTGTGTAGCTTGTAGGTAGTAACACACCCTTTATTTCATTTATTGAATGTTGTCTTTATTGATTGTTTTATTGTTCTCTAAATTTTTATATTTTTTTTTTATGAATTAGAAGAATCCACTAGATCATTAAATCCTTTTATTTCCAACAACCCTTTCTCAAATTATATTCACTCTAAACTCAAGCTACGAGAATAGCTAAAAATAATATACTAACATGATATAATATGTTAATTAATGATATGGCTGAAGCTAGGTAGAAAACCCTCCATTTTGAGAAAACCCAACCTCCCGACATTTTTTTTTTAAAATAACACATGTAATATACATGTTTTTAAGAGTTTTGGGCCAAAAAAACAAAAAAGCGCCGAAGGAATGTTTAAAAAAAAAAACAAATTTCAGCAAGTTTCAGCCTTTTTTGCCTAACACATGTTAGTCACCCGAAGTTTGCTGATATTTGTTTATTTTTTTTAAAAACATCCATTCGGTGCTTTTTTGTTTTTTTTTTGGCCCAAAACTCTTAAAAATATGTATATTACATGTGTTATTTTTTTCAAAAAAAAATGTCGGGAGGTTGGGTAAAAATGGGAGGAGTTTTGAGTTTCCAGAGTTTTTTAAAAACATAAGGGTTTTCTATATAGCCCTCCCCTTAATGATATTATCATGATGTACCACATAAACTAAATTATCAACATCAACTTTTGTTTTGAACGAAAAATTTGGATCACTGACAGACCATTGAATTATTATTGTATTATCAGCGGAACCACTCGATTATATCCATCTCCACTAGACAATAATGCCTATACACAAATTTAGGAAGAAACCCAATAAATATGGGAAAAACCTCCCTTGTGGGAATCGAACACATGACCTATTGGTACCAAAATCTTATCCCACCACCAAGATGCCACTAGGCTATAAAGCCATAGGCAAGTATCGACATCAACTGTCCATGACACCATAGCCTAGTGGTGTAAAAATAGAATAAGATTTTAGAGGTGTAAAAATAGAATGAGCCTTAATTTATTAGAGGTTTAAACTTTAAAGTAAGTTTCGGTGCCCGACGCACATGAAATTATTGCCTAGTGGCATCTTAGGGATGAGATAAGGCTTTGGGAGCATTAGGTCCTGGGTTCGATTCTCACAAAGAGTGGGTTTTACCAGATTTATTAGTTTTCCTCCTAAATTGGTGTATATACATTATAGCCTAGTGAAGATGGATATGATCGGGTGGTTCTGCTGATGCAACAATGATACTCCAGTGGCCCGTCAGTAATTCTAATTTGCCGTTCAAAAAAAAGTTTAGGTGCCCAACCATCAAACATTAACGCGGTGTTGTGAGGTCGGAGGTATTATTTAGGCTATGGGGTGTGGGATAAAGCCCCTAAGGGCTTTATCAGGACACGTCAGCGCCACCTAGGATCCTCATCAGCCAGGGGGCTTTATCACGTCTTCTCTTAACTTGCAGGGTGTGGGATAGCGCCTCCTATTAAACAAAGTTAAAAAAAATTATTGAATGAAATGATGTGGGCCCCACCTGCCCCCTCCCTTCTTCCTCGTTACCATGGTAAAGCCCCATCAATGGCGCCCCGGTTTAACTTGCTTGGTGTGGATGATGGCGCCAAAGGGGGCGCTATGGGCGGTGATGTGACACGGTTACGCCATCCATATATTCCGGCCTCCTTAGAGTAGCATCTTTGTTGCTGTCTCCTCTAGTCTCTTCTAGTAACCGCGTGGTTATCACGCACAAGGAGATCAATGAGTTTGGTGATGAAACACTACGTACTATGTCTATCACTATGTCTATTCCACCAATAAAGTAACCATGGGTTTATGGCCTATGGCTACTACTTATTCCACCCACTTTCTTTATAAACTCTAAATAAATAAATAAATAAATAAATAAATAAATAAATTCTAAGTTTTTTATTAAATATTGGTAAGATATGAACTAAGGGGTTGTTTGGTAGCCTCTTAATGACTATTCAGATGCTACCTCTTAATGGTTTAAAACCTCTGAATGAATAAGAGGTAACCTCAAATCTGAATGGTTAAGAGGTAACATCTGAATGGTAAATCATCACATGTCACATTCTTCTACCTTTTCATTGGTAAAATTCTTAATGGTTCCATTAAGAGGTAGTCTCTTAATGACCATTCAGAGGCTACCAAACAGCCCCTAAACAAAGTTACTAGATTTTCCCAAGACAGTAGTCCGGATCATAGATCATAAGTTGACAATTTAAGTGGTTATTTTGGTATCTTTGTGGTTTATACGGAAGGTCCGGAATGAAAACTTTGCGTCCAAAATAAATCATGAACTAACAAAACATAATTCGTGGATAATCTTATAAGTTATAGCATATAGATTATTATTTTTAGTATGAAAATAAACAAGGTTGACCCGTCATGTTGACATGTACCTAAACATAATCCAGTTAGCTGATCGTGTTTGTAGGTTTGACATAACGCTAACCCAAACTCATTTAAACAAAGTAATGCTTACAACTTTGTGTTATTTTCACATGTTTTAAAAGATAAAAATTCACATTCTCTATTAAGAATAATCATATGCAAGTGTTAAAAAATTATGATTGGTTAGTATTCTAAAACTAATAACTTTGTAAGTGTTAAAAGTTTATGGTTAGTTTTCTAAAACTAATAACTTTTATTTATTTATTTATTTATTTATTTTTAAAATAATTTTTTTTATTAAGGTAAAAGTTCCATACAGTATCATAGACTTGGCTAACTTTTTTTTTTTTTTTTTTTTTGAACGGCGATATTTCTACAACAGGCGATAGAGATCGCACCTAACCCTATAATTCGGGTAGGCCCCTCCGCCCCACTCCGGCAGCCAAGACTATGTTGTCTTAACCGGGCCCACGCTTGGTGCATCAGAGTTTGGCTAAGGCGTTCCCCGAGAAAATTTCCAGCCCCCTGCCCATATGACAGGAGTTGCACCCTCCACAAGAAACGAGGTTCTCTGGAGTAAATGCACTGTAGTAGAAAACTCGGGGTGGCTCCCGGGATTCGAACCGGAGACCGGCCCTCCACCCGTTCATTGCCCTTCCCCCAAATGCGATGGGTGGGGATCGAACCTTGGTCTCCTAGGAAACCAAAATCCTTTCCACCACTCCACCACAAGTGGAGACCTACATACTATCTTGAAAATAACATAATGATATAAGGGAAATTGGCATGTAATAATCTCACATAGACATTATTAGCCATTAATAATCACACCTCAGAATATTCCATCCACCAGTCTCACCTTTCACATATTTTTCTACAATGGTTCCCTGTTAAAAAACCTTAACGGAGTTAAGTTTTTTTTTTTTCCAAATTACAAACAGATTTTTAGGGATTCTGATTAAAACGATGATACGAGTCCATTGATGTAAAACTTGGCTCGAAACGGTGATCCAAACTATGAAAACGGCGCTTCAATTCGGGTGTTTAAATTTCCAATTAACCAAAATCAAGTCACTTGGAGCACCATTTCGAAGTAAGTTTTACATCAATGGACTCGTATCATCGTTCTGATCAAAAGTCCTAAAAAATCTGTTTGTAATTTGGAAAAAAGCTTAACTTTGTTAAGTTTTTTTTAACGTGGACTATTGTAGGAAAAATAAGTGAAAGGTGGGACTCGTAGAAGGAATATTCTGAGGTGGGATTGTTAATAGCCAATAAGGTCTAGGTGAGATTATTACATGCCAATTCCCCTGATAATGATAATGATAATGATAATGATAATGATAATGATAATAATAATAATAATAATAATAATAATAATAATAATAATAATAATAATAATTGGACGGTTTAGACATTAAATTAAATAATTTCAAATTGGTTCTAAAATACGTGGTTTCGTAATGTGTTATCATGTATATGACGGCGTTTACAATTTCCCCTCATCTTTATTTATGTGACTTAAATAAAATCCACGTTTTCAACATCAAAAAATCAAATGTGTCATCATCTCGCATCCACCCAAAAAGTGTTCACATTCTTCATGCCTACCTTTTTTGGGCCGTTTCAGCCCAATACATGTTACATAAAGTTTATGGCAGCAAAATATTCAACTACTTAATAAAAAATATAAACTTATAAAAAGGAAACACAGACTTCATATAACAAAATATCAAAGGATTTAGGATATCAGTTATATCTTTTTTTAATTTAGGATTTTCTGATGACCATAGAATATATTTCAATCACATGCATGGAGCCAATAATTAATGAAATTTTATTTAACATAAAAATGAGAAAGAATATATCCATGGGTAATTGAAGATTGATAATTGAACATTAGATTGTGGGCTCTATTTGAAAGATGACATTTTATATTTTAATAAAGATATTCTTCAGATATCACATAATAAAAGAGACAATAAGGATAACTACAAAACCACTTTGAACATTATGAAGAACATCTTACTTTATCATCACTATCTCAAGTGTAATCTTCAAAGATATAATCATAGGATGATAAGGCTATATGGTGACATGATGTATACTATTTACTTATTTTAGTATATCAGGCAAATAATTGATTTTAAGTTGCTAAAAAAAGGTATTCTTTTAGGTGATGATGAATAAGTAAGGATACATGCAATGAACCCTTAAAAGTAGGATTGGCTTCCAGAAAAGGGGCCAAGAAAGAAATGCTCTTTTTGAAATGGTTATGATTAGGGTTGAACCCAAATTTGTAAAACGATTTAATTTAGGAAAATTGGTTTTTAATAAACCAACCTTTGTCCCGTTGGTAAATAATAATCTTACCTATGTAATTGGTATACAATAATCCTACATATCAACACGTTGGTACTCAATGAACTTCCGTTAATTTTTTTTAACTGAAGTTAATTTTTAAGTTTTATTTATTACACAAAAAGTCCATGTAGTTGTAATTTACTAGTTTTAACTATTTTATAAAACAAAAAAACCTCAAGGGACTGTAATTTACTAGTTTTAAAATAGTTAAAACAAGTAAATTACAACTACAGGGACTGTTTGTGTAATAAATAAAACTTAAAACTAACTTCAGTTAAAAAAAATTAACGGAAGTTCATTGAGTACCAACATGTTGATAGGTAGAATTATTGTATACCAATTACGTAGGTAAGATTATTATTTAACAACAGGACAAAGGTTGGTTTATTAAAAACCAATTTTCCTTTAATTTATCAATTATTAAAGCAACTAAACAGAAAATTAAGAGCATAGACCTTCCATCCACCATAGACCTTCTTTTTTTAAGACCATGCGTAGTGGGCAAGATCCGGCATTTTTTAGAGCCAATCACGCCCCATCACGCCAAGCGTCCCACCCCCGTGGGCGTGTTTGGGCGTTTTTTTCGCAAAAAAACCCCTCCGGCGTGGTTTAAATCACGCTTAAAAGGAACATTGTTGGCCAATCAGATTTATCCCTCTTTTTTCTTGGCCAATCCCCCTTTTTTGGTTAGTTTTTTTTATTTAATTCTTACACCCCTTTTTAACATGAAACCCACATCCACGCTACGCCCATTTTAGAGAAACGTCCAATAATGCCCCTTGCTGACTGGACTGCTACATGGCGGAAAACGCCCAAGGGTGGGGGCATTATTCACCATTACTAGTACGCATGGTCTAAACATTAAGGAAATCACTTAAAACACTCTCCATTTCATACCTTGTCTCCATATTGCACCGCCTATTTTTAGGGAAAGCTTAGATTAAAAGCTCAAATATGAGGGGCCACTATTCACCACACTTAAAGTTTTTAATTATTATTTTAGTTTTTCTTTTAAAAAATTATTATATATATACACATATGCTTAGATTTATTAGAAAACCATTAAAAACATGAGAATCGAGAAAATTACCACCAACTATTATTTTTACTTTTCATTTCTTTAGTTATAAAGCTAGTATCGTAGAAATTAAAAAAATTTATGTAGAATGACGAGCTACATATACGTAGCTTGTCGCTCTTCATATAATATTATATTTTCTTTTTTAATTTCCATGAATAAGAGTAACATATAAAAAGGATGATTTTTTTTTGGTTAGGAGTGGTTTTCTAAAAGTTTTCTATTATCTTTTAAGTTTTCAATGATCCATTTGTAACACCCACCCCGTAACCCGGGTGATTGTGCACAATTGATACACTTACAGCGGAAACAAACTAAACATTCATTAAAACTTATAATTGTCTGAGTACAACACTTTTTTTATTTACAAACTTTCGGCAACTAAGAACTCCTTTATCTTCTAAAACTCCACAACTGTCAAGTAGTTCCTATAGCTTTCCTCATGGCTCACCTGAGATAAGTATACTCAAAACGACATCAGATATATACTGGTGAGCTCATACTATACAATTTTTATAAAGACAGACCACAGTTTATATTATATGCATACACAATATGGGCATGTGACCACATTATAGTCAGGTTGGGCCTCATTGAACCTTATAGGTCACATTTGACTTGTCACAAACCACCGTACAAGAGACATACTGGTCCTCCAGCTGTGTCCCCCTACGGCCATCACATAGGTATGAGTGTGTGTCGCTGGATCTTATAAGCACGAAGTGCCTGTGGGTACAACACCTTATTACCCTTCCCAGAGTGACACACCTCATTAAGCATAATAGGATCCCATATACCCCTACTGACACATGCATACTGTAACATTCTCATTATTACCAGTTATGGACGAGTATACTATCACAGTTTAAAAGACAAGTATGATGACTCACCTGATTAGCAATTGCTTAACAGCCGCTAATACGACTGGGTTATGTCTCAAGGTCCTGACACAATTACATAATCCTAGGTTAGGTAATAGTACACCTAACTAGTCATTATCATGGTTGTATATTGGTTAGTGCTGCCTTGTTTAAGCATGGGTGATCATTCCATGCCTAACTAAGGCTAGGCTACCCAATACCCGCCCCTGACAATAACCCTAGTACCTAAAAATAATACTAACACTACTACTACTACTACTACTACTACTAATATATTATTACTAATAATAAAACTAATATTAACTACTAAAAATAAATAATAAATAATTAAACATAAACTTAAACGAGAGTATACCTCAAAACTATCTACGACACGTTGATGTAGAGTTTCCCTACTCCTGCTCCTACTCGTGCTCCAAAAACGACTACTAACAACACCCAACGGGGTATCGTATACTCGGGATTCTCAATACTAGAGCGTTCCCGTTAAAATTTTGGTGTATCTAAAATCCTATAATTTAACTCCTATATATATGTGAAGCAAGCAAGCACCTCAATGGATTTCTGGGCGATGTGGGACAATTGACGTGCTAGCTAGCTAGCTTAGTTATATTATTTCAGCTGCTTCACTCATTTTTCTTGTATAACTTATAAAATATGACGTTTTATAAAACGACGAATATGTCATTAGAACGAGCATATTTTTGTCTACGTTTTAACCTAAGTTTCATTAAAAACGGAGTAAGGTCAAAAATAATATATTTAATTATTAATATTAAACGGTCTCCTATACTAGCTAAGGCTTGTCAAGATATTTCACCTTTCACACCATCATCTTACTCGTTTAACAATATATGAAATATAAATTACATATTTCATACGTTTATAAACAGTATATTAAGGTTCGGGGTATTACATCCTTCCATCCTTACAAAAATTTCGTCCTCGAAATTTGTCATCACTTAAAAAGATGAGGGTACTTATCTTTCATTATGTTTTCTAATTCCCATGTAAAGTTGGGTCCATGACGTGCGTTCCACTGGACTTTGACTAACGGGATTTCCTTCTTGCGTAACTTTTTAACCTTCCTATCTTCGATTTGTAGTGGTTCTTCAATGAAGTTGAGTTTGTCGTCAACCTGTACGTCTTCCAGGGGTATTTGTTGGGCTTCGTCCACTAGGCACTTCCTTAAATTTGATACATGAAAAGTATTATGTATTCCTGCCAGCTGTTCAGGAAGTTTTAGCCGATAAACCACTGGTCCTACTTTGTTTGTTACTTCAAACGGCCCAATGTATCGGGGTTTCAACTTTCCCTTCTTTCCAAACCGAATCACTCCTTTCAGATGTGATACCTTAAGCATTACTTTATCCCTTATTTGGAACTCTAGGGGTTTACGCCTCTGATCTGCATAACTCTTTTGTCGATCTTGAGCACTTTTCATCCTTTCTTTGATTTGCTGAATCTTTTCGGTGGTCTCCACAATGATTTCTGGTCCTGACAGTTGACTTTCCCCTACTTCCGTCCAACATATAGGAGTTCGGCACCTTCTTCCGTATAAAGCTTCATAAGGTGCAGCTTTGATGCTGGCGTGATAGCTATTATTGTAGGCGAATTCGATGAGTGGTAGATGAGTGTCCCAACTTCCACCAAAATCAATTACACAAGCCCGAAGCATGTCTTCTAATGTCTGAATAGTCCGTTCACTCTGCCCATCCGTCTGAGGATGATATGCAGTGCTTAGATTAAGCTTGGTTCCCAACTCTTGTTGGAAACTTTGCCAGAATTTAGATGTGAAACGACTATCTCTGTCTGATATGATCGATACAGGCACCCCATGTCGCGAGACTATTTCTTTGATGTAAATTTGAGCTAGCTTGTTCATCTTATAGTCCTCACGAATTGGCACGAAGTGTGCAGACTTGGTCAGTCTGTCCACTATTACCTAAATAGTATCATAACTGTGACTTGACCTTGGGAGCTTTGTGATAAAATCCACGGTGATTTTCTCCCATTTCCATTCTGGAATCTCTGGTTGTTGCAAGTATCCCGAGGGTTTTTGATGTTCTGCCTTCACCTTAAGGCATGTAAGGCACTTTTCCACATAATGGGAAACAGATCGCTTCATTCCTGGCCACCAATAATCTCTCCTTAAATCCTTATACATCTTGTCACTGCCAGGGTGAATGGAATACTTAGACTTATGAGCTTCCTCTAAGATTGTATCCTGCAGTCCTCCAAAATTAGGAACCCATATCCTATTGCTGAACCTAAGGATATTATCATTTCCCATTGTCAGTAGCTTCAGTCTCCCAATCATTCTTTCTTTTACAATATGATTCTCTTTTAAGGCTTCTTGTTGTATATTCTTAACTTGTTCTAAGAGACTAGTTTTAACCTCTATTCTGGTTGCACGAATTCTTATTGGTTGAGGTTTCTCTTTTCTACTTAGAGCATCTGCTACTATGTTTGCCTTACCTGGATGGTATTGGATCTCACAGTCGTAATCACTTAATAACTCCATCCATCGTCTCTGACGCATATTGAGCTCCTTCTGCTCAAATATATGTTTTAAACTTTTATAGTCACTATAGACAGTGCACTTTGTACCGTAAAGATAGTGCCTCCAAATTTTCAATGCGAATACTATGGCACCAAGTTCCAAATCATGGGTTGTGTAGTTCCGTTCATGAATCTTCAACTGTCTAGAAGCGTAGGCAATTACTTTGCCTCTTTGCATGAGTACACATCCCATACCATAGTGAGATGCATCACAGTAGACGGCAAATCTTTTATTCCCTCATGAAGTGACAGTATTGGGGCGCTACATAACTTATGCTTTAACGTGTTAAAGGCTTCTTCTTGTTTAGGTCCCCAATTAAACTTAGAGGCTTTCTGGGTTAGTGTGGTTAATGGTGTTGCAATCTTTGAGAAGCCGTGAATAAACCTTCTATAGTATCCTGCTAACCCCAGAAATCTTCTGATTTCAGTGGGATTCTTCGGTACTTCCAATTTCTTGATGGCCTCGATCTTTGCAGGGTCAACTTGTATTCCACATTCATTTATCACGTGGCCAAGGAATTGCACCTCACGTATCCAAAATTCACACTTAGAGAACTTTGCATAAAGTTTTTCTTTCTTGAGCAATTCAAGGACCGCTCTCAGGTGTTGTTCATGTTCTACCTCGTTCTTAGAGTAGATAAGGATATCGTCAATAAAAACGATCACAAACTTATCGAGGTAAGGTTTACAAACCCTGTTCATGAGGTCTATGAACACTGCAGGTGCGTTGGTTAATCCAAATGGCATTACCAAAAATTCATAATGACCATACCTAGTCCTGAAGGCAATCTTAGGTATGTCTTCTGGTGCAACTTTCACTTGGTGGTATCCAGACCTCAAGTCTATTTTAGAGAAATAGCTTGCCCCTTGTAATTGATCAAACAAGTCATCGATCCTGGGCAAAGGGTATTTATTCTTTATAGTGGCTTTATTCAAGTCTCTATAATCGATGCACATGCGCATCGTCCCATCTTTCTTCTTGACAAATAAGATGGGTGCTCCCCATGGCGACGAACTAGGTTGGATAAACCCCTTGTCAAGCAACTCTTGTAGTTGCTTCTTGAGTTCTTGCATTTCTGTCGGGGCTAGTCTATACGGCGACTTAGCAATCGGTGATGTACCGGGAACTAGGTCAATGCGAAACTCAACCGGTCTATCCGATGGTAGTCCCGGGAGCTCATCGGGAAACACTTCGGGGTATTCTCGTACTACTGGCACGTCCTCGACCTTCTGCTTTTCTGTAGTGTTTACGACATATGCTAGAAAGGCAACATACCCTTTCCTTAGGCATTTATGTGCTTGTGCTATCGTGATGAGGCTCTTAGTCTTGTCAGTGCGGTCTCCCGATACATTTAGTTGTTTACCGTTGGGTAATCGGAGTCGAACGATCCTTTTATCACATATAACTTCCGCATGATATGGTGTCAACCAGTCCATTCCTATGACTATGTCGAATTCTCCAAGTTCCATAGGCATTAGGTCTATAGGGATATCATGGTTGTTTAAGCTTATTTTACAATTCTTAACAATGTCAACTATCTCTCTTTGACTTCCATCAGCCATTTCTACTGTAAAGGCATGATCTAGGTTTTGGGACGCCTGGTTCAAGTAAGGTCTAAAGGTAGTCGACACTAGACTTCTATTTGCACCGGTATCAAATAACACACGCGCATATACATCATTTACGAGATACATACCCATGATAACGTCTGTATTGGTCTTGGATTCTTCCGTGGTGAGTACAAATGCACGCCCTTTTGGCTGATTTGGTTGTGTCCTATCATTTCTTTTGAGTTCGGGACATTCAGATCTCATGTGGTTAGGGTCTCCACATTTGAAACACTTCTTCTTTTCCTTGCATTCTTGAAGAGCATGACCCGTCTTTTTACAATTTGGACAAGGAAAACGACATTCCCCCGTATGAAATGGTTTGCAAATTTGACATTGAGGAAATGTTTTAGGCCTTTTAAAGTTGTTATTCTGGGTGTCCCCCTTTCTTTCTTCCCACTTCCTTTTTGGTGCGGGAGATTCAGCCTGTCGCAGAATCATCTCGGCAGCCATGACGGCGCCAGCCTCAACAGTTTCTGCAAAAGTCTTGGGAGATTTGGATTTGATAAACACCCTCATTTCAGAGGGTAGACCCCAAATAAACCTATTGATCAGTTGTTCCTCAGTCAATGCTAAATAAGAAACCAGTCGAGATATGTCGTTGAAACGAGAAACATACTCTCGATAGGTTTTATTTCCCATTTTTAACTGAAAGAATTCCACTTCCAGTTGCTCAGTCTCATTGGGAGGGCAATACTTAGCAAGAAACTTATGAAGAAACTCCTCCCACTTCATCGCCTTAACCTTTTCTTTTCCCTCTGTTCGGACCACAATGTTCCACCAGTGAAGGGCTTCAGCTTCAAACATATGTACGGCGAATCGTACTTTGTTGCGGTCATCACACTCACACATGTCTAATACTGACTCCATTCTGTTGAGCCAGTCTTGAGCTTCTAGTGCTTCCTTTCTTCCGTCAAAGGACTGGGGTTTACAGGACATGAAGTGCTTATAAGTACACTCCTTTGATTTGGAATATTCACCTTTTCCTTCTAGTGGCATGGTTGCAATAGTGTTTTTCCTTTCGCCCATTCCTTCCCTTTGTACTGGCGTGGAGGCTGCTGAGCTTTTTCATGTCGTTCTCCAGATTGGTTAACATTACCGGTTTGTGCATTCTTCATTACCTTAGCCACTTCCACGGCTATATTGTGGATATCCTCAGTATTTAGACGCATGCTTGTACTAGACCGGGACCTGTGTCACACCCCAAATTTCCACGTGTCACCGGTGGGCCCGGTGGGGGAGTATCGTGACGTAATTGATATCATCATAGTCAAACAACACAATATATAAATGCACAGCGGAAGCAAAAGATAAATATATTACAATCCGAATATAAGGTAATATCAGAGTATTACAACGGAAAGTAAAAAGATCCACAGGCGGATCGAATAATCATAATCATTGTTCAGCAGACTTTAGACGCCTAGGACTTGTAAGATTCCTTATAATCGCCCTGAGCTTCCAGCCAATTACGTTCAGTACCTGTCACTTAACCTTTTGGAAAAATACGTCAGTTTTCACTGGTAAATACAATTTAACTGACTCATTTTGAAAAGAGTTTGAAAATTGATTTGAGTGCAAACGGCACAAAATATCTTGACACAGTGATTAAAATGCACAGAGGCAAAATTAATCTTTTATAACTTGGGACAATTTTATTAGTAAAAATCTTGTATCCGATTTACATGTTTGTCCAACATTTAGGGCCGGTGATTATACAATACAATACAATACAAGCCGGACAAGATTAATCGACACACCACAAATATAATCTCACAAGAAGTTATCCTCACGAGTGAGTATACGTTTTACATATGCAACAGGAGGTGTTTTGTCTACACCTTGTGCTTACGTCGTGGCCATTCACTTTTTAAAATGAGCCAAGGATATCCAGGACACGGTCATTAACCCCCAATGTTATTTGTTATCAAGCAATACGAATTAAAACGGGATTATGCAATTCAATCATCTCCGATCAAAAGGTTTCTACACCCGACCAAGCGGTATCTTTACAATACCGTACCCCAAGCCCGTATAAGGGAAAATAAGTTAAAAGTATTTACCTGAGCTAGCTCCTGTCTTAATTAATAAGAATTTAATAACTCAGCCGTGTTCGCTTAAGTAAGCGTAGGTACCATTTACCGGAAGACTCTAGTCTGGAATGATGACATAAATAATTAATTAGAATGCTAACGGGTCTTTAATTAAGCCAAAGCTTAGACCGGTTAGACTTAAGGAAATATACGGTTCAAACGCACGATTAAGCGAAGACCGGATAGAATGTGATTTAGACCCGACAAGTTTGAATACTTGTATAATATGGGTATACTAAATACATTCTGGATTTTGAGATAAAAATGATAACGTTTGACCCGTTTCGGTCAATTTACGCAAACTAGTTACGTAAACCGAACCGAACGCAAAAGGGCGTTACGGGTAACCAAAAGAGTCATATGCAAGTTCCTTGAGATAATATGCTTTAAATATGATATAATATCAGCAAGTTATGTTCTATTATGCCCCGAATAATTTTTAAACTCAATTTATGCCTTAGAAGGGCATTTTGGTCATTTAAAATGTTATAAAAGAGTTAAATTGGAAATCTGGGTTTCGGGTTTGATTTATACAGTACATATACTTAATTTGGCATATTATAACAGTAGGGTATGACCCATATACCAACTTATCATTTAAAACCAAACTATGCACCATAGGGGCATTTTGGTAATTTCACAAGGGCTAAAAATGCCAAAACTGGAAATCTGAGTTTATAATATTGTACTTACTGTTTTTATATGAAAATATGCTAATTACATCAGTAGGTATAAGTCTTATATGTTTGACATGGTTATAGCATATACTATGCGTTAAAAATGCCTAAAAAGGCGAATTAGAGCCGTTTCCGGGTTTGTAAAAGAAAGCTGAGATTTTTATACTTCCAGAAGGTTCAACATACATTATTTAATAAATAAAATCAGTAGGAAGTGGTTTGGGGTCAATCGGATGTATAAAACTCATTTTATGGCTTAAACGGTCAAAACCGGCATTAATCGAATCGACTTAGCGACGTATGATCCGATCAGCCAAAAATTAAATAAAAATCTTCAAAAATCCCAGAATATTATATAACATCAGTGGGTAAAAAGTTTTATATCGAAAAGTGGCCTGAAATAGGTTATACGCTAAATGCGCCGTTTATTTAACATAAAGATATAGTTTTACGCTATCGGCCATAACTCAAAATCTGGACCACCAACTGATCTCAAATTTTCGGTGCAAGTTTATAAATTAATAATAAAGATTTCTACTCTTTCACTTTTCCAAAAATCACGTTTTATATCAAAAAGGGCAAAATAGTCAACTTTTAAGCATAATCGGAAACACGCATATGAATCGGTTAAGCATAGACTCAAGATGTAAAAATTCCAGAAAGTTATACATAAATAAAAATGGTCAAAAATACACTCCAATACAGATCTCAAACATGCATGCACGGATCCGAATCGATAGTCTACGAAAAAGTCGTTTTATAAGACTTTCGGTTCCGATCCGAGTTTATACTAAAGATTGTCGAGTTGATTATGAAAAAAAAACATTCTTATATTCATTATAAGTTATTTTTGATGATCAAACTGATTGCATGTCATCTACATTACCATTTATGCTATATTTCGCAAAAACGATTTCTGTTGACTTTTTAAGAACATCTTTGACTCGACAAATAGCATGCTTAGAGTGGGAATCAGAGAATACCCTTTGGAGGGTTTGTTTCCCACATAAATACCAACATATCAGTGGTTTCAATTGAGAAATGACAGAGCCAAACTCGTTTAATCGAAAAGTCAAACTATATGAACAACGGTTTGACTTTTAACTAATAATCAAAGCAAGAACGAATTATAAACTGATATGGAAGCTTACAAAGGTCCTAATGAAGCTTAGTTAACACTTAGAGGCTGCCTTGTCGTTCAGAAATGCTCCAGAAGTTGCCTTGAGAGTTTTGCAAGTTGTGGGTGTTCTTGATCACAATGCAAGTGCCTCAAAAATGAGAGCTTTTGATCTAATTTATGGTGAATTCAGATGTTACAAGAGTGCAACAGGTGTCCCAACATGCATGAGGGCTGATTGGTGAGTTTTAGAGGTGATACCAGCTGTCAAGCACTCAAAATTCGGACCCAAACAGCAGCTGGTCGAAATTCTGCACCTGGGGCTGCCAAACTTAAATTAAAAATGGCAGCTTTGGTCCCTGTCTTTGCACGCGAGGTTTTGGCTATTTATTTTGACTCGTAAACCCCCAAACTTGGTTTTTAAGAACCTTGGGACATTTACCAACATGGTAATGTCCTCGGATAACTTTGCGCTCACCCGAAAAGCCATGAAATTCGACGTTGACGCTTTTAGCCCCTCAAGTACGGTTTTGGTCATAACTTTCTCATACAATAACGAAACTTCATGAAATTTTTACCACATATTCTAGTGAGTATATTCTAGCATTACAAAGCTTCGGGGCTGCCAAAAGTTCACTCAGAGGTATAAATTCAACATGTTGACACTTTTAGTCCCTATAGTTTGTAATTCCTCACTTTCGTGCATTTTCCGCTTCGTATGATCCATGATCCATCCGTTTAAGGTTATAAACATTATGTAGGGTTATTATGGAGTCTATTTATCAATCGTTGACCCTTTGAACCCTTGAATTTACATAGTTTCACCGTTTGTCAACTTTAGTCCCTCTAAAGTTTGTTTTCACATATCCAAAGCTTATGACACGTGTCCAGACATTATTGGACGTAAATTTTCGAGGTGTTACATCCTCACCCCCTTAAAATAAATCTCGACCTCGAGATTTGCTTAAAATAAAGGGAGTACTTTCTGTCCTGCACTGAACTTAAACTTCCTCAGTACATTTGGGCCTTTATGGCACTCCAGCTGTCCTCTATAATAGGTCATGTATCCTTTTGGAGTTTCTTAACCTGCCGATCCTAAATCGATACGGTTTGCTCAACATATAATAAATACGCATATCATTATGTGATAATGCTTCTCAACTTATTGGTGAACACATCCTTAAATCATTAGTGTGTTATTGTGTTGCGAGCTCCGCCAAGCTCCTTAAACAGGTTTTAGCTTATAAACTATTTGATCTCGGTACATTCGATTCCTTCGTATGATTTTATATATTCAGAGCTTAACTAGTCTGATAATTAATAAATTGGTACACCCTTCCAGGGTGATATCTTTGTTGAACCTTATTCCAATGCAACTTTCAGATCCTGATAAGTGGACTTCCCAAAGTCTCGTCCATTAAGCGGATGTTTTGATATTTCATCTATACAAGGTCTCCGAAAGAGCCACCTTGATACTTATATAACGATTATTATAAAAAGCTTATCTTAAGGTGAAATGGTTATTCTAACCATTGCTTAAAACTAATCTTAAGGAATTAGCTATTCCTTGCCGTTAGTCGAACAAATCGACGATCCTGGGCAGCTGATAAAAATTCTTAATTGTTGCCTAATTCGGGTTGCGGTAATCAATGCATAAGCAAAATGTACCGTCTTCCTTAATTAATCATACCGAATTTTCCGGATATTGAATCAGGCTATATGAATCTATATCTTAAAATTTACTTAATCAGGGTTTCGATTATTCCATGATCAACACGGAGTTCCTACCACACTCTAATCTTAAGCGGGATGTTAATCTTAACTCTACTTGCTTCTCAGAAGGTAAACAGGATAATCTTAGGAGAAGATAATTATGACACACAGAGATGTCAGAGGTGTCTGTATTTTCAGGCTTGAGTTTATCTATCGATGTCGGTGTCAGATAAATGACACATTCTCTTTATAATGCAAGGATGTCCTAAGTGGAGATACTTATAGGACATTTTTATATTGGATATCTTCCTTGGATGCTACTAGTCGACTTTAGTACCATATGACCATCGGGATATCTCAGGGGTTCCATGTATTAAACCTCCATGCTGATCAGACATGGAAATAATCTATGGGACACACTAGGACATGCCAATCCTCATATGACACTTTTATCAAACATAGTTTGGCATTCGCAGGCGATAGAAAAACAATGAGAAAAATAATTAAAATAACATGTGTTGTCGTACTCTATGCAAAGATAGAGTGCTCTTAGATTTTCGGAAGGATCTCTTGCCGATCTATAAGAATCGGTTACTATGGTTTCCTTGGTAGTTATACCTTGTGGATGATAAAAAAATTCTGCTAAGTTTATGGTTCATGAAGATTTATTATTGCCTGTATTAAAACAGGACATTTAGCAGAAATTATCATTGATAAATGATAAGGAAGTTTATTGTACAAGTGCTTATATTAAATTAGAATGGAGATTTTCACAAACTAGGCACCTAGCTCAGTTGGCTAGGCGCGCGAAAGGGTGCGGCCGGCCTAGACCCGGGTTCGAATCCGGGGACGGTCAGTTCCACCATTTTTTTTTTTATTAATTAATCGTACGGACCCGTGTAATTACGAGGGTTGTCTCATAAGGAGTCTTGATAATTAATTGCTTCTTATCACTCACAATATGGGCTTGATTTTTAAGGCAACCAATCGATTTTTATCACTATATTGAGTCCTTAAGTATGCAACCAAAAGTTTGCTATAAGGATATTAGAAAAAAAATGATTTCTAATAGATATTAATATAGGATTTGTTGGAGCATTTTCGACGTAACATCGTCACTTCCTACCGGGCATTAAATGACCGGAGTCTTAATCAGGTGGAGACAACAGTTCTCAACCTTTATCATTCATAATATATTTATTCGTGCCAGTATTAAATAAGTTTCTACATAAACTGCTTGATAACGAAAGGTACATATTATACTATTATTATTCTGCCCCATCTCTTGGGTGTTCATCCTGACAACTCGTGCGTCTGTTATCTTGGCCTACTCGGGCTTCTTCTGATTCCTAGGGCAGTTGGTCTTGATATGCCCCTTCTCGTTGCAACCATAACAGGTTGCATCTTTCAACTTCTTGCAATCCATGGTTTTATGTTTCCTAGATTTGCAAATTCCACAAGCTCTGGGCTGCGATTTGGATTTTAGTTCGAACCTGCATTTCCCATAATGGCGCTTCTTGCAGGTCCCACATACTGGTTTCTGGTCGGACTTTTGTTTGTTCTTTTTCTTAGAACTCTGGAAGTTATCTACCTCCCTTTTCCTTTTTAGTTCATCCTTTGCATCAGAGGCATGAACGGGGTCCTCCTTAAGAGTAAGGAAGTGTGGTCCTAGATAAAATTTGGATCGAGCAGCATGGGGTTCCTTGAACTTTTTCACAGCCTTCTTCACAGCTTTTCCAACAGCGGCTTCTATCATAGTTTGAAGAATATCTTTGGAAATTCTAAGGTTCACAATTTCAGCATCATTAGCATGCGTCGTGCCATCAATGGCGCGATCGACTGTTGTCTTATCCGAGTTTGCCATTACTTTCTATTGGTTCCTAACACCAATAAAAACAATTTCTTAGTTGAAATCCAACAACTACTATATTTTTATTCTGATGGCCTTAATATATACTAGCCATGGTGTCAATAAACTAAACAGGCTATTAAAGCATTAACATTCTTAATGAACATTATTTAAAATATTTTAGTATTTCTTAGCCTAGGTCGCAAAAGACCATTAATGGCATTAAAGATTTTGGACCTAGTCCATCACTTTTCTGACAGAGGATCAAAACGTCACATCTGTCTTTATTACATTAAAGAATTTAGGTAGCTTGAAAGCTTGCCATAGGAATATCAGAAAAGAGTGATTCCTATTAGATATAAAATATCCATCTAAGGTTAGTTGAAGCATTATTCTAAGGTATCATTGGTCAATTTATCTCGTATTAAATGACCGAAGTCCTACTAAGACGGAGACAACGGTTCTCAACAGTGATCGTTCATTATTGAATCACATGTGTCAGCATCAAATGAATTCCTGCATAACTGCTTGATAAGGAAAAGTACCTGCTATATTGTTATCCTTCTGCACCATCTCCTGGCGTTCACCCGGAAGACTCATGCGTTTATTTCCCGGGCCCTTCCCGGCTTCTTTATAAGCTTTGGGCAGTTGGTTTTGATGTGTCCTTCCTCGTTACAATTGTAACATGTGGCGTTCTTTAACCCCTTGCAATCTAAGGTTTTGTGACCCTTGGTTTTGCAAATTCCACACAGTTTGGCACCTGGGTCAATTGTACACTTCCCAGTATGTTGCTTTTTGCAGTTACTGCACTTGGGTTTGTTATTAGGCTGACTCGAGTTTTTCCTAAACTCGAAATCCTTTTTGTTCCTTAAGCTTCCCTTTTTCTTCTTATCAGATCGATGAGAGTTCTCTTCCTCTCTTTCTCTCTTTCCTTTACCAGAAGCCTTAACAGACTTATTTCTGATTGCATCTAAGGTGAGAGATAAGGATAAGTCCACTGCGGACCTATATGTGATTGGCCTAGATGCTTTAACATTTCCTTTTATCTCTGGTGCTAGGCCTCCAATGAAACGCGCTATGCGTTTAGGTTCAGGGGTGACTAAATAAGGAACTAGGCGGGACATAGTGTTAAAACTTGTCACGTATGTCTGGCAATCTAAATCCTTCATGACTAGAGTCAAGAAGTTTGATTCTATCTCTTCTATCTCATGCTGAGGGCAAAAATTTTTCTTGACTAATGCAACAAATTGATCCCAAGATAAGTTGTAGAGTAGAACCTTTCCCGTGGCTTGGAGCAATGATCTCCACCATGCTAACGCTTCTCCTTTGAATGACTGTGAAACAAATTTCACAACATTCTGCTTTGCACAACCGCTGATATCCACAACAGCGTCCATCTCATCGAGCCATGTCATGCAATCGATGGCCCCTTCTTCTCCTGTAAAGTCTCTGGGCTTGCAGGAGACAAAATATTTATATGTGCAAGTCTTAACTGGTGCCTCTTGGTGAAACATGACCTGAATAGGCGGAACACTCCTTCGATGTGATGAGTTATGAACATCGTCTTCCTCTAACTCATTTGATTTAGGAGAGGGCTTAATACGAGCCACAGATAGAGTCGTAGAGTGGTTATCATTTGATTCATCATACTGACTGTCAAGAGCTTGAGTAATAGCACTATTTATTAGTGCCTGCAGTTCCGCTTCAGTCATGCTAATTCTGGTAACATCATTGTTCTTCTTCGGGTGGCTGTTGGCCTCCTCTGATCCAGCCATGTAGCTTGATTGCTACATAAACAATGGTAACGATTTATTCAGAGGTTATTATGATATCCCCATTTTTGACGATTCATCAACCATGGTAATATAAACCATATTGGTTAATTTGTTAGTTATTTTTAAATTAGTATCTTCCATTATAATTTATCCTAGTTATAAACCATTAAGGATATTAAAGTGGCGCAGAAGGCCTAGTCACAAGGGCAGTTTTAAATTTATAAGCCATGAGCGTTTGGGATCGAGGCATTTAAGGGTTGAGCATAGTCGGTTACTTTTCTTAACAGGGAGTCGAAGACTACAACTGCCTTTTGTCCTTTAGGACAATAGATATAGCCCGTGGGCATTCCCTTCTGAGGGATGTTTATGATATGATCATCTTTCAGATGCTATTAGTCAAGATCATTTGGATCATACCGACCATTATGCTTGGACATGGTCCAACATTTTTAGACAGGAGGTCAAAGACCACCACTGTCGTTGTCTTATCGGACAACCAATTTAGCCCGTAGGTACTTCATCACTTACGGATGTTTATAATATGATCATCTTATAAGATGATATAAGCCATGATTTCTAGAATCATAAGGTAAATTAGAAATTTAAAAAAAAAATTTCAATATAGGGATGACTGTTGTGATTTTGTCGAATCACATTTGTCAGGAGTGCTAACACGTTCTCAGGTGTTAACAGGGATCTGAATCCCGAGAGTAGGTTTCACCATCTTGGCCGCGTAGGCTAGGTTTCACCTTTAAGATTCTTTTTAAATGCATACAGACAGGGAAAGGGGGATATTTATTTCCTTCAGGATTCTCCTCATAAATCCTACTTTACAAGTTAATAATAGCACAAATGGCCTAGTCGCATAGACAAGTTTATAAGCCATGACTTCAGAGAATCGAGGCATTCAAGTTCTAATAATGGCACAAATGGCCTAGTCACGTAGACAAGTTTATAAGCCATGACTTCAGAGAGTCGAGGCATTAAAGTTTTAATAATGGCACAAGTGGCCTAGTCACGTAGACAAGTTTATATGCCATGATTTCAGAGAGTCGAGGCATTAAATTTTTAATAAGGGCACAAGTGGCCTAGTCACGTAGACAAATTTATATGCCATGCTTTCAGAGAGTCGAGGCATTAAAGTTTTAATAATGGCACAAGTGGCCTAGTCACGTAGACAAGTTTAATTTATAAGCCATGATCGTTTGTGATCGCGGCAATTAGGTGTGAATCAACGTTCATTACCTTTTCTTGACAGGGAGTTGTAGACTACTACTGTCTTTAGTCTCAGAAGACGTTAATTATAGCCCGTAGGCACTTCCCTCCTAAGGGATGTTATTTTCCATTTGTTTCATGTTTCATGTTTAGAATGAAAACTTTGTTTAATCAATCCATTACATGGAGATAAAAGTACAGAGTTGCCCTAAGCGGGTCTTCGAAAGGAATAATGTGTCCTCGAAGGGACTGAAAGAAAAATATATATATAATAAATACGTCCTTAGAAGGACTATTAAGGAAACGATCTTCAGTAAGAGGAGTTTCTTCTTCATTCTTATTTCTGAATGCTTTCTCCTTATAGGCTCGTTTCATCCTGGCCGCGGTACGAAGCTCAGCATTTCAAGGCTCCGGGTGTGGAGGATTCCTATTACAGCTTCTTCGCTTGGCGACGTATTCAATTTGAATTGGAAGCAAAAATTTCCAGATTAGGATTGAGATTATTCCTATGTTAAGTCTAGACTCAGAAGGTCAAAGAATGTGCTATTGTGTCATTGAGATTAAACACAAAAAGCTAGTGTTTAATTCACTCAATGTTGGCTCTGATACCAACCTGTCACACCCCAAATTTCCACGTGTCACCGGTGGGCCCGGTGGGGGAGTATCGTGACGTAATTGATATCATCATAGTCAAACAACACAATATATAAATGCACAGCGGAAGCAAAAGATAAATATATTACAATCCGAATATAAGGTAATATCAGAGTATTACAACGGAAAGTAAAAAGATCCACAGGCGGATCGAATAATCATAATCATTGTTCAGCAGACTTTAGACGCCTAGGACTTGTAAGATTCCTTATAATCGCCCTGAGCTTCCAGCCAATTACGTTCAGTACCTGTCACTTAACCTTTTGGAAAAATACGTCAGTTTTCACTGGTAAATACAATTTAACTGACTCATTTTGAAAAGAGTTTGAAAATTGATTTGAGTGCAAACGGCACAAAATATCTTGACACAGTGATTAAAATGCACAGAGGCAAAATTAATCTTTTATAACTTGGGACAATTTTATTAGTAAAAATCTTGTATCCGATTTACATGTTTGTCCAACATTTAGGGCCGGTGATTATACAATACAATACAATACAAGCCGGACAAGATTAATCGACACACCACAAATATAATCTCACAAGAAGTTATCCTCACGAGTGAGTATACGTTTTACATATGCAACAGGAGGTGTTTTGTCTACACCTTGTGCTTACGTCGTGGCCATTCACTTTTTAAAATGAGCCAAGGATATCCAGGACACGGTCATTAACCCCCAATGTTATTTGTTATCAAGCAATACGAATTAAAACGGGATTATGCAATTCAATCATCTCCGATCAAAAGGTTTCTACACCCGACCAAGCGGTATCTTTACAATACCGTACCCCAAGCCCGTATAAGGGAAAATAAGTTAAAAGTATTTACCTGAGCTAGCTCCTGTCTTAATTAATAAGAATTTAATAACTCAGCCGTGTTCGCTTAAGTAAGCGTAGGTACCATTTACCGGAAGACTCTAGTCTGGAATGATGACATAAATAATTAATTAGAATGCTAACGGGTCTTTAATTAAGCCAAAGCTTAGACCGGTTAGACTTAAGGAAATATACGGTTCAAACGCACGATTAAGCGAAGACCGGATAGAATGTGATTTAGACCCGACAAGTTTGAATACTTGTATAATATGGGTATACTAAATACATTCTGGATTTTGAGATAAAAATGATAACGTTTGACCCGTTTCGGTCAATTTACGCAAACTAGTTACGTAAACCGAACCGAACGCAAAAGGGCGTTACGGGTAACCAAAAGAGTCATATGCAAGTTCCTTGAGATAATATGCTTTAAATATGATATAATATCAGCAAGTTATGTTCTATTATGCCCCGAATAATTTTTAAACTCAATTTATGCCTTAGAAGGGCATTTTGGTCATTTAAAATGTTATAAAAGAGTTAAATTGGAAATCTGGGTTTCGGGTTTGATTTATACAGTACATATACTTAATTTGGCATATTATAACAGTAGGGTATGACCCATATACCAACTTATCATTTAAAACCAAACTATGCACCATAGGGGCATTTTGGTAATTTCACAAGGGCTAAAAATGCCAAAACTGGAAATCTGAGTTTATAATATTGTACTTACTGTTTTTATATGAAAATATGCTAATTACATCAGTAGGTATAAGTCTTATATGTTTGACATGGTTATAGCATATACTATGCGTTAAAAATGCCTAAAAAGGCGAATTAGAGCCGTTTCCGGGTTTGTAAAAGAAAGCTGAGATTTTTATACTTCCAGAAGGTTCAACATACATTATTTAATAAATAAAATCAGTAGGAAGTGGTTTGGGGTCAATCGGATGTATAAAACTCATTTTATGGCTTAAACGGTCAAAACCGGCATTAATCGAATCGACTTAGCGACGTATGATCCGATCAGCCAAAAATTAAATAAAAATCTTCAAAAATCCCAGAATATTATATAACATCAGTGGGTAAAAAGTTTTATATCGAAAAGTGGCCTGAAATAGGTTATACGCTAAATGCGCCGTTTATTTAACATAAAGATATAGTTTTACGCTATCGGCCATAACTCAAAATCTGGACCACCAACTGATCTCAAATTTTCGGTGCAAGTTTATAAATTAATAATAAAGATTTCTACTCTTTCACTTTTCCAAAAATCACGTTTTATATCAAAAAGGGCAAAATAGTCAACTTTTAAGCATAATCGGAAACACGCATATGAATCGGTTAAGCATAGACTCAAGATGTAAAAATTCCAGAAAGTTATACATAAATAAAAATGGTCAAAAATACACTCCAATACAGATCTCAAACATGCATGCACGGATCCGAATCGATAGTCTACGAAAAAGTCGTTTTATAAGACTTTCGGTTCCGATCCGAGTTTATACTAAAGATTGTCGAGTTGATTATGAAAAAAAAACATTCTTATATTCATTATAAGTTATTTTTGATGATCAAACTGATTGCATGTCATCTACATTACCATTTATGCTATATTTCGCAAAAACGATTTCTGTTGACTTTTTAAGAACATCTTTGACTCGACAAATAGCATGCTTAGAGTGGGAATCAGAGAATACCCTTTGGAGGGTTTGTTTCCCACATAAATACCAACATATCAGTGGTTTCAATTGAGAAATGACAGAGCCAAACTCGTTTAATCGAAAAGTCAAACTATATGAACAACGGTTTGACTTTTAACTAATAATCAAAGCAAGAACGAATTATAAACTGATATGGAAGCTTACAAAGGTCCTAATGAAGCTTAGTTAACACTTAGAGGCTGCCTTGTCGTTCAGAAATGCTCCAGAAGTTGCCTTGAGAGTTTTGCAAGTTGTGGGTGTTCTTGATCACAATGCAAGTGCCTCAAAAATGAGAGCTTTTGATCTAATTTATGGTGAATTCAGATGTTACAAGAGTGCAACAGGTGTCCCAACATGCATGAGGGCTGATTGGTGAGTTTTAGAGGTGATACCAGCTGTCAAGCACTCAAAATTCGGACCCAAACAGCAGCTGGTCGAAATTCTGCACCTGGGGCTGCCAAACTTAAATTAAAAATGGCAGCTTTGGTCCCTGTCTTTGCACGCGAGGTTTTGGCTATTTATTTTGACTCGTAAACCCCCAAACTTGGTTTTTAAGAACCTTGGGACATTTACCAACATGGTAATGTCCTCGGATAACTTTGCGCTCACCCGAAAAGCCATGAAATTCGACGTTGACGCTTTTAGCCCCTCAAGTACGGTTTTGGTCATAACTTTCTCATACAATAACGAAACTTCATGAAATTTTTACCACATATTCTAGTGAGTATATTCTAGCATTACAAAGCTTCGGGGCTGCCAAAAGTTCACTCAGAGGTATAAATTCAACATGTTGACACTTTTAGTCCCTATAGTTTGTAATTCCTCACTTTCGTGCATTTTCCGCTTCGTATGATCCATGATCCATCCGTTTAAGGTTATAAACATTATGTAGGGTTATTATGGAGTCTATTTATCAATCGTTGACCCTTTGAACCCTTGAATTTACATAGTTTCACCGTTTGTCAACTTTAGTCCCTCTAAAGTTTGTTTTCACATATCCAAAGCTTATGACACGTGTCCAGACATTATTGGACGTAAATTTTCGAGGTGTTACAACCTGACACTGTGAGAGGGAGTTCGAGTCCTATAAGAGCCTTCCTCTCTCCTTCTATTATTCTGATTATTTCTAGACCCTTGTTCATCTCTATGTTCAGACATTGTCTCCTTCCTATAGTAATATGAGTATAAAGAGTTACTAGTATGTATGATACATTATTATAATATAACAACTATATACATCACATAGATATATATATATATATACGTATATATATAACACATAAAAAGGCACAACATAGTTTTACTTCTTCTAGCGTCACTCAATTTACTATGCAAGTACTTTTCCTGAGAACATGTTATTTGGCCTAGTCTGAGTGTGCTATTAATCTTTAAAGAACTACTGGTTAAAGCTTAGGCATTCCTGCAATACCTAATTCGCTAAAACCTCGGGCTCTGATACCAACTGTAACACCCACCCCGTAACCCGGGTGATTGTGCACAATTGATACACTTACAGCGGAAACAAACTAAACTTTCATTAAAACTTATAATAGTCTGAGTACAACACTTTTTTTATTTACAAACTTTCGGCAACTAAGAACTCCTTTATCTTCTAAAACTCCACAACTGTCAAGTAGTTCCTATAGCTTTCCTCATGACTCACCTGAGATAAGTATACTCAAAACGACGTCAGATATATACTGGTAAGCTCATACTATACAATTTTTATAAAGACAGACCACAATTTATATTATATGCATACACAATATGGGCATGTGACCACATTATAGTCAGGTTGGGCCTCATTGAACCTTATAGGTCACATTTGACTTGTCACAAACCACCGTACAAGAGAAATACTGGTCCTCCAGCTGTGTCCCCCTACGACCGTCACATAGGTATAAGTGTGTGTCGCTGGACCTTATAAGCACGAAGTGCCTGTGGGTACAACACCTTATTACCCTTCCCAGAGTGACACACCTCATTAAGCATAATAGGATCCCATATACCCCTACTGACACATGCATACTGCAACATTCTCATTATTACCAGTTATGGACAAGTATACTATCACAGTTTAAAAGACAAGTATGATGACTCACCTGATTAGCAATTGCTTAACAGCCGCTAATACGACTGGGTTATGTCTCAAGGTCTTGACACGATTACATAATCCTAGGTTAGGTAATAGTACACCTAACTAGTCATTATTATGGTTGTATATTGGTTAGTGCTGCCTTGTTTAAGCATGGGTGATCAGTCCATGCCTAACTAAGGCTAGGCTACCCAATACCCGCCCCTGACAATAACCCTAGTACCTAAAAATAATACTAACACTACTACTACTACTACTAATATATTATTACTAATAATAAAACTAATATTAACTACTAAAAATAAATAATAAATAACTAAACATAAACTTAAACGAGAGTATACCTCAAAACTATCTACGGCACGTTGATGTAGAGTTTCCCTACTCCTACTCGTGCTCCAAAAACGACTACTAACAACACCCAACGGGGTATCGTATACTCGGGATTCTCAATACTAGAGCGTTCCCGTTAAAATTTTGGTGTATCTAAAATCCTACAATTTAACTCCTATATATATGTGAAGCAAGCAAGCACCTCAATGGATTTCTGGGCGACGTGGGACAATTGACGTGCTAGCTAGCTAGCTAGCTTAGTTATATTATTTCAGCTGCTTCACTCGTTTTTCTTGTATAACTTATAAAATATGACGTTTTATAAAACGACGAATATGTCATTAGAACGAGCATATTTTTATCTACGTTTTAACCTAAGTTTCATTAAAAACGGAGTAAGGTCAAAAATAATATATTTAATTATTAATATTAAACGGTCTCCTATACTAGCTAAGGCTTGTCAAGATATTTCACCTTTCACACCATCATCTTACTCGTTTAACAATATATGAAATATAAATTACATATTTCATACGTTTATAAACAGTATATTAAGGTTCGGGGTATTACACCATTTCTCTCTCTCTCTCTCTCACACACAGACACATATATATAGGGTTAGGTTCATGAGAAAGCCAATAAAAACTTGAAAACCGAAAAGCCTACTACTAACCAATCAAACACTTCTTTTAATTATAAGGTTAAAATTGTAAAAATAAAAAAATATATATATGTATCTTTTGAAGGTACACATGTAAGGTATATATATGTAGCTCGTCGATCTACATTTATATGACCATGTGTATTATGGTTTACTTTGTGAGCAGGCCGCTGACTTGCTGTTTAATTTTATGCCCTTTCGAAAGTGGTGGCAAAATGGGCGGTTTGGTAATGGGTCGGTCAAACCATGTTCGGGTCAAAACAGTTGGTTTTCTAGTGCGGGCGCTGATGTGGTTGGTTTGGGCCAACCCACATAGGCTTTTTGTTGAAGTTTATAAATAATTAATGAGTATGATTACAAAACTAGATTATTACATTGAATAAAGCAAATTTAGGAGGTTTAAGCATTTGAACACACTGAAGATGACTTTTAAAGTGTTCTACCCAATTTAACTATCCTACCTAAAAGGCTAAAACATTACCCATATCGACCCATTTGTAGGTAAATGGGCCGAAAATGTCACCTTAACCTTTTTTAAAAACATGTGAAACAATTATGGTAAACTACAATCTTAATATTCTTTCAGGAAGTTGCTATCAAAAGTATGACTGCAACAAAAACTAAAGAGCTTATAGCAGAAATAAAATTTTATGAAGCTATCAATTATGACTCTGTTTGGTTTTCTTCTTTTCTAGGTAGAACTTACTGGTTATGCAGCTAATCAGTGGCGAAGCTTGAGATTTCCGACCTCGGGGTCGAAGACGTATATACCAAAATTTTCTATAAAACCGGGGGGTAAAAAACGTATATACCCAAAAAATTTCTATACGAAAACTACATACTCTCCACTACTGAGTGAAAAGTTCGGGGGGTCGTCCGCCTCCACAAAGCTACGCCCTTGCAGCTAGTGAAGCTTTGCTCTTCCTCATTTATGAGTATCCTTAAAAAGGTTCACTTGCATGATCCTCAAAACCAGGGAAATATTGTAATTTCTACATATTGTCATATTACTAACAAAATGATAATATATGTAAAAGTGATTAAAGGTGCATGATATCATGTAGGTCTCCTACATTATCTTGGGCTCAAATTGCATTAGATACTGCAAGGGGCTTGGAATACATACATGAATACACTAAACCTCATTAAGTGCATATATACATACATATATTAGAACATGTAACATCTTCCTTGATGGCGCCTTCAAAGCCAAGGTATGTATATGTCTTACTTGCCTAACGAGTAAAAATATTATAATCCGTCATTTATCACATTAGAATAGCTTATCATGAAACAGATTTCTGATTTTGGGTTGGCAAAAACTTGCTGGAATATTAAGTGAATAACTAAGTTTATAACTTGTTATAAGGTTTCTGTACCTAAACTACTGTCCTAAATGGGAAAATTTACTAACTTTTGTCCTAATTTTCACCATTATATCGCCTGCAAATAGTCGAATAATTGCATAGTTGGTTTCGTTATTCTGTTAACCATGATGAGGATTTTATACATACATAATTAAAAGTTTATTCGTTATAATGTTCCGTCCAAACAGTCAAAACTAACTAACTACAATCGTTGATCTTTGAAAGAGAGAATCATGAAACTAGTCATATTTCCAGATGTAAGATACATTTACTACAGTTATGTCAATTATTAGCTATGCCTATAGTCAGGAGTTCGGGACATAAGTATTAATCTTTATATCATCATCTGTCGATAAGGATCATGTCGTGCGTTAACCTTTCCTCGAGAAAATGTATGTGGCAACATTCAATACATAGTAACTGTATGTGGCTATTACTAATCTTATTTAGCACCAGAAATTTAGACAGTTGATTGTTGTTGTTGTGGTTGTTCTCATTTAAGTTCTATAAGATGAAGTATATCGCGCACTAAAGGTAAAGGAGGTATGCTGATGTGTCGCGTACACAAGCTAAAGGAGGTAAGTGAATGTGACTAAAGGAGGTATACGGATGTGTCGTGTACGCAAGGTCGCAAGCTAAAGGAGGTAAACGAATGTGTCGTGTACGCGAATCTGTTTCTGCATATCAACTCCCACAAAGTTAATAAGCAGGCAATGGTCTAGTATAACTCCTTATAAATGTCATACCTAGGTTCAAAAGTGTCTTTTGGCTTATAAAAGTGATCAACACATGTTCACAAAGTTGCAGCATGTGGTGGCACTATCCACAACTGAGGCAGAGTTCATTGCTTTAACTGAAGGGGTAAAAGAGTCCTTATGGTTAAAGGGTTTAGTTGCTGATCTGGGGATCAGATTGGATGGTGTGGAGGTCAACTGTGATAATGAAGGAGCTGTTCAGTTGTCAAAGAACAGTGTATTTCATGAAAGAACCAAACACATCAATGTAAAGATGTTTTGGATCAGAGATGTGGTGACTTCAAAGGAAGTGTTGGTCAAGTGGGTTGGAACTGATGTTAATCCAGCAGATGTGATGACCAAGGCTTTGCCAGGTGCAAAGTTTAATTTTTTCTTTAACTCATTAAGTTTAGGTTAAACTAAATTGTTACTTAGGTGGAGATTGTTGAAAGGAAGTAACATTTTAGTTTAACTGTAAACACTGATGAGTATTAAATGAATAAGGCAAACCTCTGTCTGTATACTAAAGAGGCAAACAACTGATGAAGTCCTTATAAACACTATTTGTGTTAAACCGCTGATATAGATTAAACAGCTGATGGTAATCACTGATGATGAACAATTGAAAGACAACTGCTGTTGTGATAAGCAGTGAATAGTAAGCAGTGGTTAGGGTATGTCAGTGGCTGTAAATCAGTTGGTAAGGTGAGGACAGTAGTTGGGCTTCAAGGACTGATTCTTACATTCTTGTAAGAACAGGGGGTCTTTATGAAAATTCTTACAACGGTCTGTTGTAACTGAATTGGGGGTTTTTAGTATAAATAGATGGTTTGTAATAGTTGTAGGTACTTCTTAGATTTCAATTCCTTTTGTAATTTGTTTTCAATTCAATAAGATTAAATCGTTAATCGTTGGTTCAATTCTCTGGGTCAATTTCTGAGTTGTTTCTCTCACAGGGTTCCTTCAGATTTTTCTATATGACGTAACACTATAAATCACGAACCGAACGGGTTCCTAGGAACCCCCTTCTTGGGTGTAGATCCGCCCTTGCTAGTCGCCGCCTAGTCGCGATTTTTACAACACTGCTAATAATATATCGTAGTTCCAAATAAGAAAGTTAGTAGAGCAACTAAACAGAAAATTAAGAGTATACACCTTCCATCCACCATAGACCTTCCTGTCTTTAAATATTAAGGCAATCACTTAAAAACACTCTCCATCTCATGATCTCATCCCCCGTCTCCATATTGCACCGCCTACTTTTTAGGGAAAGCTTAGATTAAAAGCTCAAATATGAGGGGGCCACTATTCACCACACTTAAAGTTTTTCATTATTATTTTAGTTTTTCATTTAAAAGATTATTATATATATACACATACGCCTAGATTCATAAGAAAACCATTAAAAACATGAAACCGAGAAAACTACTACCAACCGTTATTTTTACTTTTTATTTCTTTAGTTCTAAAGTTAGTATTGTAGAAATAAAAAAATCATATGTAGAATGATGAGCTACAAACATGTAGCTTGTCGCTCTTCATATAGTTTTTTTTTTCTTTTTAATTTCCATGAATAATAGTAATATATAAAAATGATGGAAAAAATCTTGGTTAAGAGTGGTTTTCTAAAAGTTTTCTATTATCTTTTAAGTTTTCAATGATCCATTTTACACACACATATATAGGGTTAGGTTCATGAGAAAGCCAATAAAAACTTGAAAACCGAAAATCCAACTACTAACCAATCAAACATTTCTTTTAATTATAAGATTAATATTGTAAAATAAAAAAAATATCTGTAGATTGACGAGCTACATATATGTAGCTTTTGAAGGTACACGTGAGGTATATACATGAAGTTCATGAGCTACATATATGTAGCTCGTCGATCTACATTTATATGACCCTGTGTATTATGATTTACTTTGTGAGCAGGTTGCTGACTTGCTGTTTAATTTTATGCCCTTTTGAAAGTGGTGGCAAAATGGGCGGTTGGGTAATGGGTCGGTCAAACCATGTTCGGGTCAAAACAGTTAGTTTTCTAGTGCGGGCGCTGATGTGGTTGGTTTGGGCCAACACACATAGGCTTTTTGTTGAAGTTTATAAATAATTAATGAGTATGATTACAAAACTAGATTATTACATTGAATAAAGCAAATTTAGGAGGTTTAAGCATTTGAACACACTAAAGATGACTTTTAAAGTGTTGTACCCAATTTACCTATCCTACCTGAAAGGCTAAAACATTACCCAGATTGACCCATTTGTAGGTAAATGGGCCGAAAATGTCACCTTAACCTTTTTAAAAACATCTGAAACAATTATTCTAAACTCAATCTTAGTATCTTACTACTACAATCTTAAAATATTCTTTCAGGAAGTTGCTATCAAAAGTATGACTGGAATATTAAGTGAATAACTAAGTTTATAACTTGTTATAAGGTTTCTCTACCTAAACTATTGTCCTAAATGGGAAAATTTACTAACTTTTGTCCTAATTTTCACCATTATATATCGCCAGCAAATCGTTGCATAGTTGGTTTCGTTATTCTGTTAACCAGGATGAGGATTTTATACATACATAATTAAAAGTTTATTTGTTATAATGTTCCGTCCAAACAGTCAAAACTAACTAACTACGATCGTTGATCTTTGAAAGAGAAAACCATGAAACTAGTCATATTTCCAGATGTGAGATATATTACTACAGTTATGTCAATAATTAGCTATGCCTATAGTCGGGAGTTCGGGACACAAGTATTAATTTTTATATCATCATCTGTCGATAAGGATCTTGTCGTGCGTTAACCTTTCCTCGAGAAAATGTATGTGGCAACATTCAATACATAGTAACTGTATGTGGCTATTACTAATCTTATTTAGCACAAGAAATTTAGACAGTAGATTGTTGTTGTTGTGGTTGTGGTTGTTCTCATTTAAGCTCTATAAGATGAAGTATATCGCGCACTAAAGGTAAAGGAGGTATGCGGATGTGTCGCGTACACAAGCTAAAGGAGGTAAGCGAATGTGTCTAAAAAAGGTATACGGATGTGTCGTGTACGCAAGGTCGCAAGCTAAAGGAGGTAAACGAATGTGTCGTGTACACGAATCTGTTTCTGCATATCAACTCTCACAAAGTTAATAAGCAGGCAATGGTCTAGTGTAACTCCTTATAAATGTCATACCTAGGTTCACAAGTGTCTTTTGGCTTATAAAAGTGATCAACACATGTTCATAAACTATAAGCAATCAGAACATATTTGATGGAATTATAAGATGAAGCTTTTACTTTATTCTAGGTTTATAAAAGGGTGCAAATGCATCTCTTACATAATCATTGCATTGTTCTCCTCACTGACAAAGAGAAGCTAAAACCCTACGAGGTGGTTCAAACGGTCGTCGAGCATGAAGAACCGCCAAATTATCAAGCAGCATTACGTCCCCTTTCTGCCATGGTATCGCCACACTTTCTTCCTCCAAGATTCTCAGGCAGTCATGTATGACTTGTGCCGGCAATGGTGTACCATCTCCAAAAGTCACCGCCTTCACCGGATCGTTTCTTGCATCTTCCCAACCAGTATAAGCTGCCACCATGCTATTAAACCATGTTTTCCTACCCCGCGTTTCGTCCACCTTGATTGCTGGAATCGGTCCCATTATCGTTTTCACACCATCATCTGTCCATTCTAACTTCATTCCAAGCTTCGCCGCCCTGCAATTTATAACCAAACTTGTTTTGAATTCGCATTTGGATGTCATATAATACGCGAATTCTATTTTTTGTGGTTATACGGGAATATAAGTGTTCGTAGGTGGTCGGTCAGTGGTACACGCTGACTTCACCAAATCTGACGATCTACTCATGGTACAAGCGGACTTTAACTTTACAAAGTACACTTGTACTTTGAGCAGACTTTGTCAGATTTAATTAATGTTTAGTTGTACCACTAGCGGACCATTTTTTTCTCGGAAAACAACTTTTTACACCTAAATACCACTTAACCTCGGAAGTGCAGGGATTTGAATTTTAAACCCACACAACTAACAACTTGACCGCTAGAACACCTAAACAATTTTATAACCAGTGGCGGATCTTGCCCGTTGAACGTGCCAGAGCCGAAAGACACGGGCACTAAAAAAAGCCCGGGCAAGCCTGGGCCAAACATAGTATATATAAAAAATTTCGATCGAAATGCGGAAAATTAGCACTACGGCCGAAAAACTTGCCCGGGCCGTGGCCCTGCTAGAGCCCTTCTAAGAACCGCCCATGTCTATAACAGGTAGGCTTAATCGCAAACCTTTCTTCAGCGACGGCTTTGTCTTTGGTCATGAACGTGGATACCCATCCACGACCAATCGGGGACGAAGGATCATCATCTTCCCCTAACACTCTCGTATAGATCAACCCGTGTTGTTCCAACCGATCAACAAATTCAGGATATTTCTGTTTCATCTTGTCGTAAATCACATGGCTGAGTACTATAGGCGTTTCTCCCCCAACTTTCGGTTCCACTTCGCAAAAGAAGAACACCTTCAATGGAAACTTTGGAACCTATTTCACAAAAAAAATCATATTCACATTTATTTTCAAACCACCAAACTCACATAAATTTGTTATATCTCAGTGTCCAGTTCAATTACAATTGTAACCAATAAAAAAAAACCCTATTTGATCTAAACATAGAGAAATTTCATACCGAATAATACCCTATACCATACCATACAAATACCGATAGAACATATACGATACAGTATTCGGTTTTTGTTATAACTCACAGGTATGATACCAGTTCGTAACATATAACAGTACCATACCATACCGGTACTGACCAAAACATAAGGGGGAGACTATTTGCACACTTGGTGTGTAGATAGTCACACCCTGCAGTGTCGAGCTGTGCCCAAAGCGCGGCGTTTTGGTCTGGTTAACCAGACTAAGACTGACGGGTGTCTTTTGTCTGGTTGACAGGACCAAAACGCGGCCAAAGCTCGGCGTTTTAGTCCGGTCAAAAGACCCGTCAGACACTGTCAGTCTTTTGTACGGTTGACCGGACCAAAACACCGCGCTTTGGCCACAACTCGACACTGCTGGGTGTGCATATAAGACAAAAAACACTTTTTGGTGTGCATTTGGTTTGCCAATAGGTACACCCAAACATAAATGTGTTACAGTATCGGTTCATGAATCATGACTTATAAAGTACCGTACCGTACTAAATTTAGGTATATTTGGTACCGTACCGATCTCATCCTAAATTTTGATCAATTACATAACAAAAGAGTGAATAGGATCTGGAAAAACAGACCTGAGCCATCTCATGATGAAAAGGAATCTTCTGATCAGGAGGAGATTCATTAGAAGTAAACACACGACCAACAACGTTGGTACGAGGAGCAGCGCCGCCGACATAAGGAAGTTCTTCGAACCCAAAAGCCTCAACGACGTCGTTGAAGTCAGAAGCAGAGGAAACGGATGAAAACCCACGAAACAAGATCGCACCGGATTTGTGGAGTAGGGATTGGAGCCATGGTTTCTGATCACGGATGATGTTTTTCAGATTGTGATCACCGTTAGGGATTAGAAGGGTTGGGAAGACAGTTTCGGTTGCATCATCTTTGTTGTTGTATTTTTTTTGGTGTGGTAATTGGGATTGAATGAAGAAAGATTCTGGCATGATGGTTAGTGTAAGCGTTGTCATCAGGTTGAGGATATGATGATGATGATCCTTAAAAAGTAGTAGAGTAGGAGATAGATGAGGAGGTTGAAGATTCCCCTTTGACCGGGTTTTCGTCCAGGTTCAGAGTTGGAGGAGGTAAGGTAACCGTAACCGTGCTTATCCTTGCATTTAAAAGAATTATATTTGAAATATTCGAATATTTTTTTAGTGTGAAAATTACGGAATTAATTTTTAAGTAGAACTAGGATTGCGACCCGCCGCATTATTTAGTTATAACTAAGTCGATCTTGGACCCGCACGTTATGTTAAACCTGTCAAACAGGGAAAAAATAGACGATGTAAAAACGTTCACCCACCCACCCACACACGCACGTTGCGTCGTGTTAACTCGCAAAATTTAGAACAAAACATAAAAACGTTAAACCAAAGACGCACGTTGCGATGTGTTAAGTCACAAAATTTAGACTCAAGCATAAAGCGAAAAATTTGTGGAAAATGAAAACTATAAAGGACCAAAGTTGAAAGTAAAAAAAAGTTATGAGGATAGATTGCAAAAGATAAAAAGTTTCGGGTTAGAAGTAATAAAACAAATAGTTTTGGGTTAAAAGTAATTTATGAAATATTTTTGGATGAAAAGTAAAAAAATCAATTTTTTTTTTTGAAAACCCCCAAAGCCAACGTTACGATAACCATATGCATAACCATTTTTTTTCTTTGAAAACTCTCCAAAGCACACCCCGCATTGCGGCGGGGCGTAAAACGGTGTCAAATAGTACTAATGTCACACAACTGTCATCGACCACCAACACTGACTCGACCTAGGGTATGCGTGTTGCAACGAACCTGTCAAACATGGGAAAATAGAGGTAAAAACGTTGAACCACGCATGCAAGTTGCGTCGTATTAACTCGAAAAATTTATAACTATACGTAAAACGAAAATTTGCAAAAGATGAAAAGTATAAGTGACAAAAGTTGTGAAGTTAAATTGCAAACAATGAAAAGTTTTTGGTTAAAGTTAAAAAACAAATTATGTAGGGTTAAAATTGCAAAAGGTAAACCTTTGGGTTAAAACTAAAAAATCAAGGGTTTTTTTTTTTTTTTTTGGAAAATGCCCAAAGCACAATGCACAACTCATGATGCACTAAAAAGTTGCTTCTTTATATATGGAATAATGAGGTGAGAAAATAAGAACCACATAGATAAAGGTAGGGGTGTTCATCGGTTGGGTTTATGGTTTATTTAATTTATTCGATTTTTAAAATTTTATACCCCAAATCAAAAAACCAAACCAAATCAAATTAGGAATATGCAAACCGAACCAAACCAAACCAAACTCAAATAAACCAAATTGTACCTAGGTTCTTTTTTCCTAATTTATATTTATGTTTGTGTTCTAATTTTCGAACATCAAATCAATAACGAAATTAAACCTAACAATATATAAATAAAAGATATAGCAAAATAAAACAAACATATCCATAACATAGTCGTAAAACTTCAAAACATAGATCATAGAAACTATAAATAGTCAACAAGTCTAATGGCACAAAATATAAATAATCTTCGAATCAAGAGGATACATATACTTAGATATTAGACTTAGTATTTTGGGCTAATAAATTGTATATAGTTTATTAAACATTTTTATTTTTATTTAATAATTAGTTAAATTAACAGTTTATTCGGTTATCCAAATAAACCGAATAAACCAAATTAAAAAAAATGCAGATCTAAAAACCGAACCAAAAACCATATTCACAATTCGGTTTCGGTTAGAAACCAAACCAAAAAACGAATTCATTGTTCGGATCGGTTTATTCGGTTACAATTACGGTTTGGTTTATGATTTTCATTTGGTTACGGTTTTTTCTGAACACCCCTATATAAAGGGGACCAAAGATACATACATAAACAATATTATTTACATATATTTTTATTTAAAAAGTTGGTTGTGATTGCGAGGTAATGGTTTATAAAGGTATGGGGGTATTCTGGTCAATTAGCTAAGAATTAAATGAAAAAGCAAACCGAGTTAGCCATTTGGATGAAAAACGTTAAGAAATGCGATCCTTAGGGTTGATTTTGTTATAAATTAGATTTTTAGACTAGAGTAGTTAAAATGGACAAACCTCAGGGACGAAAACAGAAATTTACTCTATATTTAGATTAGATATTAATTATAGCGTTACTAAACTGGAGAGATCGTCACATAACACTAATTGGAATCCTTTATGATTAGTTAGATTAGATTAGATCATAGTTTCTTTATTATTTTTCATTTTATTATTATACTTATATGCAGAGACATAGCCACATAATTCGCTAGTTGAGCCACGATCTCCGATCCAATTCGAACGATCCCAATCGCGGAACGTTCGTGATCCCGGATCGACCCGGATCACGATTTTGAGGTTAAAATTGGCGTTTCCAACTCATCAATTCAATTGTATTACGTGCTATCTGGATCGCGATTTTCTTGAATTCGGAACGTGAATACAAATACGTTGGAACGTTGGACCAAACCTGAAGATGGAAAGTCAGACTGAAAACAAAAAAACAATTTCTGCCTGAAACCAGGAATAGCAGCGGTGCTTCCTGCGTTTTAAGCCTTCTAGGTTTTTAATAAGTTTAGTTGTTTTAACTTTTAGCCCCTCTATCTCTCACTAGTTAACGAGGGAAAAGAAAAAAAAAGCAAAAGTGAGAAAGGAAAGGACGAGAAAGGAAAAAAAGATGTCTTTCCCCCTATTTCCTTCCAAATCGGAAGGAAAGAAAAACTAAAGAATTTAGCCTAGGTTTTCTTTTCATTTCCTTTCTTTTCCTTCCTTAAATGAAACTCGGGAACACGAGATATTTTATTTTCCTTTCCTTCCTTAAATGAAACTCTGGAACACAAAATATTTTTACTTTCTTTTTGTTTATTTTCCTGTCCTTCCATTAGTAAACTCTGGAACATAGTGTAAAACTTGCAAAGTTTATATAAAAAGTGTAACATTAGTTTGTGTATTTTAATATTTAACCATCTCTATCTTCACTACTTTACATTTTATACTTTAACTTATAATTATAAATTGAGTAAATTACAAGTTTTGTCCTTTATGTTTACACCAAATTGCAGGCGCTGTCCTTTAGCGCAAAAGTTGACAAGTTTTGTCCTTAATGTTGTAAAATCTTGCACGTTACGTCCTTTAGGCCAAACCCAGTTAGAAATCTCAGTTAAAAACCGTCATGTGCAATGCACATGAGGGTAAAATGGTAATTTCCCTCACCCTCACCCTTTCCCTTCTTTAATGATTTAAACCTTCAATTTAGTTTTTATCACTCTGTATGCTTCTTTCTGGTAAACAAATTCTGTAACACCCGTTCTTAATAATTGAGGTTTTACGTATCATTTACGAAAAACAATCATGTAATTAAGATTACATATGCATTGGAAAATTTCGGGTTTATTAAAACTTTTTACAATTTAAAAGTATACAACATATCATGTGTACGTTCGTCATTTAACATAATAACGATACATAGTGCGGAAGCTTATTTCGTGATCGTGTTCGGTTCTAGCTCGTCACTTGATCTTCATCCGTGCACTCATGGCATTCACCTATGATCAAAACCAACTTAAAAGTTAGTTTTGATAATCAAATATTAAGTTCAAACAAGTACAGGGGCTAAAAATGACAAAAAATAACAGTTTTCGGAGTTTGGGGGCTAGGTGTGACGCCAAGGGCCTAGGCGTCACGCCTAGCCCCTGTTTTCACAGCCTTTTGCTTCAGTTGATGCTGTACATACTCAGCACGATCTGATTTCACGGAAACGGCCATAACTTCTTCGTTATTGATCCGTTTTACCCGATTCTTTTTCCTACGCGTCCGTAATTTAATCCTCCATCTTATGGAGTTAAAATCCTACATAAGAAATTTTGAGACTTCTAAGCCTTTGACTCGTTACCTTTTTACCGAATTTTAACCCGTTTATGCATTTTATCAAACAAACGTATTTGTTTGATTCTTATATTACATACACTTCTACAAATTAATGTTACCTACCATATTAGGTTCTAATCATAGGTTTATTACACAATTTAAACCCGTTTTCGCTTGTATGCTTATTTTGACCCGTTAAGGGTATTTAAGCACTTTCGAGCCTAAAATCGCTCTCGATTGTTTCTAGCATTTCATCACCACATTTCTTATCCTATAATCTCCCACCACAATTGTGTTTATGGCGGGTTTGAAGTGGTGATCTATATAAACCAAATTTTACCTCTCGAATCATTATTTTACGGCAAAAACTCAAATAGTACCGTTTGACTAATATAATACCTCTTTCAACTTCTATACTTAATCTAAGTATTTACTTAATCATAAAACTTGTTTCCAAACAACCTTTAAAGGTTGTTTGTTCGAATTAGCTAACAAGGGTGTTTTGGTCCTTTTTAGTCTTTCAATTACGACAAGGTCTTTTGAGAGCATGTTTGACCCATGATTCTTCTTTTTGAATTATGATCTTGCTCGAAAAGTTAATATGCTTTTCAAAACGCCACTACCCTCTTTTAAAACATTCGGTTTACCCACTTAAGTAACCATTGTCTATCTAAGACTTCATTAAATACTCATTGAACCTTACGTTCTCAATGAATCATTACTCTATTACACATACCTGGCTCGGGTCAATGTATTGACCTGATTTAATGCCTTGCTATAATATTCGCTAAATAGTAGCGATGCAAATATCATTTCTACATTTATTCCTGAAATCATATAACTCGACAAGAATCATTACTCGCTATTATCAAAAGGTGGTATCTTCACCCTTTGACCCGTTTGGTCTAAATGACCGATTATATTGGCGAGATGACATGTATTTTCATCTCGACTATATGACTCGCTCCGATTTACATCGTGCGGTCGCTTTACTTATAATTCATTTCTTAACACTTTTCGGCCTATTAAGGCTTACTTCATAAGTGTCTTTTAAAGCTAATAGTTATGGTCGATGCATGACCAATTTACCGTTTTACCCTTATTGTTTGTTTTGGTTTACCCTATAAGGCAACCATTCAAAAATTTATTTTCCATTTGTCATAAAATGATCAAATTACCGATTTAACTCCTTTTAAACCATCAACATGGTTTCTTGTCATACTCGCCTATCTTGTTCCGTACGTTTACACGCCGGAACATCATACCTCAATTATGTATTTATCTTATTCGTAACTAATACAATAAGGGAATACTCTAAAATATAAGACTAGTGTAAGTTATACTTACCTTACTTCCAAATTATGCTTTTTCCGTCATTCTTTCTTCGTTTGACCCGCTTTGTTCCCAAGCTTTCACCTAGCTTGTTAATCGTCAAACTATCATTGCAAATTGTAAGATGGTTAGATTAGTCATAATTATTCACGACTATTCCATCTCACTTATTTCATACGTCGAAACTACTATTCGACTTCATGATTAGTTAACTTAGCTTATTAAAGTTAACCACTTCAAATTACAAGGTTCACAACATTAAGTCTAAATCAACATTATATTTAGAACCCTTCTCACTTCATATTACGCGTAATCACCATATCATTCAAATGCGCGTTTTCGCTCTAATTTCAACACTTTAGTTTTCACTTAGGCATTTTAACAAACACCTAGTGTGCATACATTTTTACACATTTACAACTAGTTCATAACTAGTTATTTTTACCAAGATTAACATCAAAATTCACCACTATCACTTATGATCAAATACTCAAACTTGCAAATTGTTTAAGTATTTCCCGATTACTAACATGCATGATGATCCTAATCACAATTATATCATCAAATTCATCATATGATTAAAACCCACTTAACCTAGTGTGGTAAATCATTCAATCATTCAATCCATAGCATGTTATGTATGATTTTCACTTAGGGTTTTGTTCCTAAGCAAATATACATCACTAATCTAGCCATAGCTTCTCTAATCCATGCCTAATTCGCGATTAGGATGATTATCCAATTTTTACAACTTCAAGATTGTTAGAAATTCGACATACCTTACGATCCTCTTGACTTGGTGACCGTTTCTATGTGTTCAAATCCGAATTTGACCCTTGTTTGATCCTCCAATTTGAGGGTTTTGTTGAAGTTTAGGGTTGAGCTCCATGGGAGCTTTCCTGAGATCGATCCAGAACACACATTTGTGTGCGTGTTTGTGTTTTGTGTAGTTAAATAACTTTTCTAGTTATCCCACTTTAACCCCTCGTGTTTGGTTCGTTATTAAGTAGGCCACAACCTACTTATTTTTAACCATATTCCCACTTATTAACTAGGTTTAATATTCCTAGTTAACTTAGCGGGTTCAGGAATATTTATGGCTAAGTTTATTTTAAGTCCCGTTAGGTCGGCCTTCTATAAACTTTATTTCCTCAAAAGCCTTTATTCTACTTTTATTTAATATTAGGTTTATTTATTTAAAATCCTAATATTCACCGAGTTACTTTTACCACTAACGGTATTTTACCCGTCTTTTAGTATTAACATGGGCTAATTACCAAACCCATTTTCGGGGTGTTACAAATTCACAACTAAAACCTCAATAAATAATGGATATATAAATCGAAGCTCGATGACTAACCTGAACTTGCAATGATCTGCCTCGAAAACCCACCCAAATTCGCTCCAAACATAAACAATTCACAAACATTTCATCACAAAAACCAAACCCACGAAGCAACATTACATGATTACAGAACATACAACCAAACCCACAATTCTTAACAACAAATTATCAAAACCCATTAAAAGAAATCAATCAAAGATTACCTTAGAACACAAATTAGTTCTTCTTGAAGGGTGAGACCCAATAAAAGGTTTAATCTTTACAAGGGTTTAGTCTCTTAAAGCAATTCTTCTACAACACACAGGTGAATTAACTTGTAAATATGATGCTTCCATGGCTACCCACCTTCACTGTTCTTGAATCTTGATCATTATTTCACCTCAAGATTACAACTTTTGATGTGGGTCTGTTTTAGGGCATGAATATTTGATAATTGGGATTTGGGAATGATGTTGTAGATTGAGTTAGGGATTTTGAAGAAGAAGGTAAAGTGTAAGATCATCAGCCATCAACCCACCCAAATTCGCTCCAAACATATCCTAGATGAGAAGAAATCATATGCTTCAATTGTGGGTTTATGCTTGCTAAATATTCTAATCGGGTACTGGTCATGGTCATCGTCTATTAGAGAGAGAGAGAGAGAGAGAGAGAGAGAGAGAGAAGTGAGAGAGAGTGGGGGAGGTGGTAGATAGTGGTGTTGACAGTGGCGGTGGTAGGTGGGGTGGGGGCGGTGGTGGCTGGTGGCTGGTGGCGCCGGTGGTGGTTGGGTATAGAGAGAGATAGAGTGTGGTGGTGGATGGTGGTTGCAGGGGTAGCCGGTGGGGATGGTGGTTACAGTGGTGGATAACGGCTGAGGCGGTGGTTGATGGTGGTAGAGAACTAGAGATAGAGGCAGAGGGTAGTGAGTTGCAGTAAGAGAGAGGAGAATCTGTATGATATATATATATATATATATATATATAAAAGCAATAATAAAAGTATTTTTTAATAATAATAATATTAAATATATAGGTAAAAAGACAAAAATACCCTTGAGTGACCAAACTTAACCAAAAAAATTAAATGAGTTTGGCCTAAAGAACGTAACATGCAAGATTTTACAACATTAAGGACAAAAGTTGTCAACTTTTGCGCTAAAGGACAGCGCCTGCAATTTGGTGTAAACATAAAGGACAAAAGTTGTAATTTACTCTTATAAATTTATAAAATAGCACAATGTTTAACCGGTACATCGTACCACAATACATGGTACATCGTACAGGAACGATCCGAAACAGGGGCGGATCTAGAGGTCTGTCAGGGGTAGCCCGTGCTACCCCTCAACTCCGTCTCTGAAGTGCAATTTTTTTAACTTTTTTTCCATTTTATACCAAGGATACCCCTAAATAAATACGAGGATACCCCTGAGTGCTCAACAGTGAAGCTTTCTTGAGTGTTTAAAGTTTAAAAAAGAATGAAAATTCATTTGCTGGAGCTTTTCCGGTCGGCTATTTGCCGGAGAAACCTTGCAGTAGTAAACGGTGAAGAACAAAAGTGAAGAAAGATAAATATTCAATTGATAGATATAATATTAAAATAAACCCTTTTACACGTTTCTCAAAAAGTAAACCTAATGTATTATATTATTATAATTTTTTTCTCTAAAGTGGTACTGCTCGTGTAGTCTTTTCATTTTATATTGAAGTATTGATATGTTTGATTTGTTTCTTTTCTTTAAGTTTTCTATTTAATTTATTCTATAGAGTTAATTGCCATTTTAGTCCCTGTGGTTTGGGCCATTTTGCCAGTTTAGTCCAAAGGTTTCATTTTTAACATCTGGATCCAAAAATGTTTCATCGTTGCCATTTTGGTCCAACTGACTTAACCCCATCCATGCTCCTCAGTTAGTCAAGGGGCATTTTTGTCATTTCCCCTATTATTTTAATTAAGGTTTTTATTAAAGTTCAAACGCCGTTCGTCTTCTTCGTTTAACACCTGGAACCAAAACCCTATTTCCTCAGCCACTGGATATGAAGATAATCGATGGACGTTGTGAACACTGTTTCGGATTTCGATGATGGCCGGAGAAGAAATTGTGCGGTGATACGGTGGTCGGAGATAGTAGCTCGAAGATGGTTGCGAGGGTGATGATTGTTACTGAACGGAGGTGTGGAGGAGACAGGTAACCGTAGACGTTCAGGTTAAAAAAATGATCAGTGGCAGGTGTGGTGATTGGAGGTGTTACGGTGTAGCACGTCGGAGAAGAAGATGCGACGGAGGAGGCGGGCAGAGGTGATTAATGAAGATGGTGATGTCGTGGAAGGTTCACGGTGAATGGCGTTGAAAGTTGTAACCGGAACGGGAACGTAGCAAGTTGGTTGATGTCCGATGATGACGATGATGGTTGTGTGATTATAGTGGTCAGAGATGGTTTAGGAAACCCGAATTCGAACTTGATACCGAAACGGAGAAGGTGATGGTGTCGTGATCGGAGGTGGTGATTCGACAGAATCTGCCGGAGACGATGAAGATAATCGGAGTTGAGTGACGGTTCCGGTGTGCGGTTAAGTGTGTGGAACGATGATGATCGACGGTGTGCGAGGTGATGGTTATGACGAAAGACGGCGAACGGAGATGAAAGATGATTGGGTTCGGTGTGCCGTTCCGGAATCATGTATTGGGACTGTTTGCAGTGGAGGTGGTGTTATATGATGATGATGATAACGATAGAACAGAGTAATAAACAACAAAACCCAAAAATGGCACTTTAATAAAAACCTTAATTAAAATAATAGAGGCTTAATTAAAATAATAGAGGAAATGACAAAAATGCCCCTTGACTAACTGAGAAGCATGGATGGGGTTAAGTCAGTTGGACCAAAATGGCAACGATGAAACCTTTTTGGATCAAGATGTTAAAAATGAAACATTTGGACTAAACTGGCAAAATGACCCAAACCACAGGGACTAAAATGGCAATTAACTCTATTCTATATTTGCTTTAAGTTTTCTATTTAATTTATTCTATATTTATTACTTTATAATCGTATATAGATATGTTTTTCTTTGATTTCATATCGTTGGATTACTAGAGAAGTTATCATATTTTTTTTGCATGACGAATTTTTTATGTTAGGCACCGTATTTCTTAAATTAGAGAGCCCCGTTGTGTCGCCCCGACCAGACTATGTTGTCTTAACCGAGCCTACGCTGGCTTCAGAGTCTGGTTTGGGCGTTCCCCGAAAAACCATACCGCCGACTGCCACTTGACAGACATTGTGCTACCACAAGAATTGAACACTCTCTATCATAACACACGGTGGGACGAAAACCTGGGTGGACTCAGAGTAGAACCTGACACCTCTGCAAATAGACTAGACTCTATCTATCATTGCATAATCCACCAAAATGACACAAGTGGATATTGAAATTTGGTCTCAATTGAAAAACTCAAGCCTCCATACCACTAGGCCACAAGTGGATTAAGTTATCATATATTATCTAATTTATCTATCATTTTATTTAACTTAATGCTTATTATTTAATATAAATATACGTTATAACTTTGTTAGCATTTTAGTATGTAGAAATATGTTAAATCTCAATAAAACTAATAAAAGGAGGTTTAGAAAAAATAAAATCATTAAAAAATAAGCTTTCTTTGACCCTACCTTAAGTAAACCAAGGTTTTTTGATTAATATTCGAGAGCAAGTAAGAATATACTAATTAGCGAAAATTGCCCTTAGCAAAAAATTCTTATAGGTAAAATTAAGACGGGAAAAAGATTAAATCAAGAGGTTTCCCATTTACAAGTTATAAAACCTCGAATATAACAAATCTATTAGATATTTGTTTATCTTTATTTATTATCGTTTTTTTATTTTTGTGTAATTGTACCACAAATTTTTTTTTTTTTGGGATACCCCTGATTTTTTAGGCTAGTTTCGCCACTGATCCGAAATGAGCCTACCCCTGACCGTACCGAATTTTAGGGACCTGGCGAATTGCGATCCCGTTCCACGTTCCCGACTTCCCGTACCGGAACGTACCGCGAACCATGTGACTATGTGCAGAGATATAACGTTAAAAGTATACTACTACAATTGGTTTTAATCAGTTTTGCACTTTAATATGAAAATATAAATATTACAGAGATAGGGGAAGGTTCAAATGAAAACCACTAGTTATTGTGAAAATTCGAAAACTAATTAAAAACCACTAAAAAGGAGGGGGGGGGGGGGGGGGACTTTTAATGAAGGAGGGGTAAAATTGGAAAAAAAAAATATAACTTTTCAAACATTTCCCATTTCTCCATACGTTATCATTTTAAAACAAAAATGGCACCATAAGATCACAAATTTTTGTATCTTTCATTCAAGTATATTCGAGCATATTTTTTATGACATAAAAAAAGATTTATGGTGTCGTCTTGTTTTCACTATTATTATAGTAGTGCACATGTGCAATATAACATGTACTACAATTGCATTACATGCTTAAAATTAGCTTTTTGAGTCTAGTTTAGCTTTTAGGGTTAGTTTTTTTGGAGGTTTAGGATTAGGATTAGGTTTTTGGGTGTGGGGGGGGGGGGGGGGGTTTAGGTTTTTGGGGGGTGGGGGTGGGGGGTTTAGGTTTTTTTCGGGTTTATGTTTAGGGTTTAGTTTTAGGTTTTCGGGAGGGTGGGGGTGGGGGGTTAGGCTTTTGGTGGGAGGGTGAATTTAGGTTTTTGGGGGGTGGGGGGTTTAGGTTTTTGGGGGTGTCGGTGGGGGGTGGGTTAAGTGGTTTAGGATTTCCGTATTAGTGTACTACACATGTGCAGTACAACCAAAAAAAAAAAATTTTTTTTTTTTTTTTTTTTTTTTCAAATGGATAGGTACTTTGGAATTTTTATTCAACATGAAAAAGGGCAATTACAAAGCAATGGCAGGTAGTCGGGCAACAAGTTGCGCCGCCACCCCCTTTTGAATAAAAAAAATTGAAAAAAAAAAAATTGTGTGTTTTTTAGGCTTTTTTTAGTTAGTTTTCGAGTTTTCACAATAAAAGTGGTTTTCATTTGAACCATCCCCTACAGATATATAACGTTAACAATATAAAGATGCCATAAGAATAAATGAAACGAGAGTATTAATATTAGTTTTTACGGTGCGGTTGAATCTCAGTTTTAGTCAATTCTAGATCGACCCTCTTTAAACTGTATGTGAAAGTATAACACAAACAAATAACACACAAGTTTTATGCCTTATTACAACTATTAAACCGCATTATTTGAAATGAAATTTACAGACATTACATTCCATTATTCCAACATCACAAAGTTCACTTGCAAAATGAAGCCAACACTCTGCGAGGCAGCGCAATCAATGGTCGCCGGGAATGTAGAACCGCCAAGTTATCTAACAACAGAACATCGCCCTTCCGCCGTTGTAACGCAACACATTCTTCATCAAAGATCTTAGCACAATCATCAGAAACATCAGCAGGCAGTGGTTTTCCATCACCAAACACCACCGCGTTTGCAGGGTCATTGTTTAGTTTATCTTCAAATCTTCCTACCACACCGTTAAACCAAATTTTATGTTTCTTAACTTCATCATATCGGAAACCAGGTTTAGGCCCGATTATAACCTTCACTGCACCTTCCATCCACTCTAGTTTCATTCCAAGCTTTGCAGCCCTGCAATTTTGTTGCGATAAATATAATATATTAGTTAGGGTTTATTGTTAACGCTTATATATTACAAAAACCTTTCTTCAGCTATGGTTTTGTCGTCGGTCATGAAGACCTCCTTCCAGCTTCGACCAACTGGCGATGAATGATCAGATTCGTCTCCAACAACTCGCGTGTAAATTAATCCTTTTTCTTCCATTTCTTTAACGAATTTCGGGTGTTTTTGTTCCATCCTTTCGTATATGACATGACTTAGAGCTATACATGTTTCTCCCCCTTTTCCTGGTTCTACTTCGCAGAAGAAGAACAATTTGGAGGGAAACACAGGAGACTGTCATATGGAAGCTAGATTAGTTCCAAGTTAAGTCGATCTAGAATCTAGATATGAAAATGATTTATCAATATATCATAGTAGAGGTGCACAAAGTAACCGGTTCCCGAATTGGTACTCCCCCGAAGCGGTCCCATACCGTTTATCACTGCCAGTTCCAAACCAGTTCCCCTCCCCAAGCATACAAACCGACCCCAACCATATCAGTTCAAAATCGATTCCGAACTGAACTGGTTCAAACACACACACATATATACACACAAAAATACATGCACATTATCATACACAAATACATACACATTAACACATACACATCACATTACGGATGACCAAATGGTACTGGGTACCGGTACCAAATTTCCCAAGCCCATATAGTTTTGGTACCGACTTTTGACATTTTCGGTACCAGTATATACCAGTTTTTACCTTCAAATACCGGTGTTGAACCGTACCAGATATTTTCGGTACTCGTACCCACTTTTATATATTTTTGTTTTTAAAACTTTAAAAATTAATAAAAATTGAATTTTATGTGGTTTGTTACAAAAAACAATGTTAACATTACACATACAAGAACTGATCCCCAAACCGGTTTCACCACGAACTGATGAAGGCCAAACCGGTTTGGAGCCGGATTGGTTTGGAGACCCAAACCAATTTATTCACCTATAGACCATAGCTATGAGTCTCTAGTTAATTTCACCTAATCACCACATGTTTAAGAAACACATAGAACCTAAAAAAAGTCAACTTTCTAAACTGATTTCGCTAGGGGTGAGCAAGTTTAGGTCCGGACCGAAAATAACCGAGAACCGAACCGAAAATATACCCAACCCGACCCGAACCCAAGTACCTAGGTATTTAGATCGGTTCCAATTTTTTCATAAAAAATAGGGTCGGGTCGGGTCGGTTCTCGGTTCTTTTCATGGTGAAACCCGACTTGGACCTCTGGACCGGAACCGACCCTATATTTAGGGTAGTGAATCGGTTCTGTATTTTATGTTTGATCGGTTCTCGAGTCGGGTCGGGTAATGGTCGGGTAGGGTCGGGTTTTTCCTTTTGCTCACCCCAAGATTTCACCAAACAAATAGTAAAGTATTTACACAAAAGGATGAATAAATGAATGATATGTATGATACATGAGACATTTCGTGATGGAACGGGATGTCCTGATGAGGTGGAGCTTCATTAGCAGTGTAAACCCGACCCACAACTTTGGTTCTGGAGCCTCCACCACCAACACCATAGCTGAAATCCTCATACCCGGAGGACTCAACGACGTCGTTGAAGTCAGAAGCTGAGGAAACATTGAACCCTCTGAAGAGAATTGCACCGGATTGATTGAGCACAGAGTCTAACCAAGCTCTGTTAGCTTTGATTGCTTCTGTTAGTTGTACTACTGGTTTGGGGATTTCAGAGTTTGGAGTGAGAACGATGGGGAAGAGGACTCCGTTGTAAGATTTTTGTTGTGGTAATAAGTCAACTGCTTCGTGGAATGACCTCTGTTCCGCCATGGTAATTGATGAGTGTTTGTGTGCCAGTTATCAAAGATGAACAAATCACATTTGAAAACTGAAAAGTCAAATTTCTCTTGTTTTATCATCTATTGTGTCGTGTTGTATGTATACGCATCGTACGGTATCGTTAATTGACGTATTTTGTCGTTAAATGTCGTATTATGATGTATATTGTCATTGTGTTTGCGTACTATGGCATATATTGTCTGTACAGGTCGTGTCAGTTACGTTTGGTATTGTCACGTTTATGCGCATATAATGTATACATGTGTGGGCGCTCGGGGGACAAAAATGAAAGTGCACAAATTTTAACGTTATTTTACTAATTTCGTGAAAATAACGTTAAAAGAGTGGGATGGATAATCATGCATTATGTAGTGGCGTTGATAGCCGAAAGACAAGGGGGTACATGCCAGTGGCGAACCCATGAATTATTTGTTGGGGGTGCGGATGAGTGGCTCAAGCATATTTTCAAGGGGTGCGGTCGGGTTTTTTGCCTAAAATATACACTAATTTTTTTTTTCAAGGGGTGCGCCTGCCCACCTTGGGCATAACCTAGGTCCGCCCCTGGTACATGCATTAATCGACAGTTGTCTCAATTGTTGAGTGTTATGTGCCTTATGTCCAAGGATTGATGCAAAACTACTATCGAGCCGGGGGTCTCACCGGAAGCAGTCTCTCTATTCCTACAGGGTAGATGTAAGGCCTCCTCAGATCCCTACCTTAGCTTTGCTATTGGTGGGATTTACTGAGTATGATGATGATGATGACGTTTATAGTCTGTAAGTATCGTATTAGGGTGTAGATTGTCTATACGTGTCGTGTTATCGTGTATTATGGCGTAGTATGTCTCTACTTGTCGTATTGTTCTGTATTATGGCGTATTATGTCTATACGGTGTCGTATTTTGGCGTATATTGTCGATTACTTTACGTGTTGTATCCATTAAACAAACAAAAAACATTTTAAATACATTATACAAAAAAAAATACCTTTAAAATTACAAATTAACCTATACGATACATATACGAGATTTTTACTACACCTATATATGCTCATACGGGACCTATACCTCACCTATACTATACTACATTGTACATGGTATTCTTAAAAAAAAATTAAGAAAATTTTTATTTAAAAAGAAATAAATATTTTTTTAGAAAACTTTGTTAAAATCATAAACAAATGTGTATAAAAAAAATTTGTAAAAAAAACTCAATCTATACGACCCGTATAGGGGAAAATTACCAAAATGTCTGTTGACCAAGTGCATTTGCAAAATTGTCACCTTCCTGCGTCTTTGGAAGGTCCTCACAGCCTCGGAAGCGTCCGTGTTTCATGTTGATGCGTCCATTCCATACAAGCTGACACATGTCTCACACGTGTCCGACAATGTTCAAGCGTTGTTGGCCGACGCATCATGACCAAAAAGTATATTGATGCGTCCGGCTTTGTGTTTCGCTGACGCATCATCTCTTCCTAAAAGTTTTGGCTCCCAGACGCTTCGAACGGCTTGCCGACGCTTCCTCCGATGGCTTCCTCGACGCTTCCAATGGCTTGGCCGACTCTTTGAATTTGTTTGGCTCGGCTGATTTCTCTAATATATATTTTTTTTGTTTTTTTTATTCTATTAAACATAAATTTTCCAATGTAAAAATATTACAACCTAAAGATATTAGTTAAATATAAGTTTTTAAATTTTTAGCCTATATATACTGGCCCACGTTGTCCATTAGTGTGTATGAGCATGATGGCAACCGGGAGGCGTTCCAGTAACATACCGGAATCAGTAGAAAACACTATCTGTATCAATGATAAGCAACAACATGAAAATTGGTCTCCAAATGTTCTTGAGTTTTATTATGAGGTTGATTGTTCTTCCTGTTGTTCCAGCTATATTGGGAGCCAACCTCTAGATAAACACTGGTGGGGTGGCCTATTAGGTTTTTGTGGAAACGGTTTTATTCAACAAACGGTAATTGTGTAATATATTTAAGTTTTATATTAATTAAAAGGTTAAAATATGAAAATTTTGTACACAACATGTCGGAGCATGGTGTAACTGGCTCGTGCAGTCGAAGAAAAATGAAAATCCTGGAATTGCGACTTCATCAGTTAGTTATCGCTGGACGGTGCTCCCACCTCAATTTCTCAATCTCCTTGTAGAACAACATCATGATGCTTACGGATATGTAAATGGCTCTAGCGGAATATATCCTGCGTTGTGGGATGTCGATACGGTAAAAAAAGGGACCTAAAAATAATAGTAATTTTTTTTCCCGAAACTACAATATTAATGTTAACTTAACGTTTGTCAGGTATATATACCGGTGTCAGCAGACGAAGAAAATTGGATCCTTATTAAGATTGAAATGCCGTCACTAACTATAACTGTTTATTATACAAACAATTGCGATGCAATTAATTGTGGTGATTCGTTTTGCGTCCACCAGAGAATATACCAAACTCTTATTGAATTCGAGTCGGCATTCCTATGGTTTCTAGAACGTATAGGTTACTGGGAAAAAATTGGACTCAACGAGGTTGACGCATTAGAATATGCTGGGGATGTTGTATGGGCTACGTGTGTTCGTCACGTTCGGCGAAATTCTGGGGTTATCGTATGTATATTACTACAAAATCTGGTTGAAAACCGTTCACTGAAATGGGAAGAAGGAAACATTCAAGATGCTTGTATGAGATATAGAAGATTTATGGCTGATCAACTGTATGCTGGCCGCTATGTTTAGCAAATGTTAACAAAAATAAATAATATAATTGATGTGTGTGTTAGTGTTGGGTTGGACACGGAAGGCACGGGGGTTCGAGTCCCGCTGCCATCATTTTTTTGATGTTTTACTTTCAATTAAGTTTAACATAAAAAATTCAAAAAAAAAAAAAAGTAAAAAATTAAATTAATGAGTCGGCGGACGCTTGGGAATTTGTCAGGCTTCGGAGGCGTCTTTCGTCAGACGGACGCGTGGCAACATATTTTTTCAAATTATTTGATTTTTATACTTTGTTATAATTTTCAGTATATAAATACCCTTGGAAATCAGATGTTTTCTTTCCAAGCAGCGTTATACATTGCATATGTTAATTTCTTTTGATAGTCTACAAATTGAAACAAAGGCGTTTACATGTTTTGAAAATGTAAAACTACAGACTTTTCTGTCTCCTTCAACTCTCTTCCTCTCTCTCTAAACTAAAATCACAACCACTTCTTTAAACTCTCTCTCTACTAAAACCACCACCACCACCGCCTGTAACATCACCACCGCCGCTGCCGGTAACCACCACCCCCTGCAGGTAAACTCTGGAACACAGTGTACAACTTGCAAAGTTTATATAAAAAGTGTAACATTAGTTTGTGTATTTTAATATTTAACCCTCTCTATCTTCACTACTTTACATTTTATACTTTAACTTATAATTATAAATTTATAAAATAGCACAATGTTTAACCGGTACATCGTACCACAATACATGGTACATCATACAGGAACGATCCGAAATGAGCCTACCCCTGACTGTACCGAATTTTAGGGACCTAGCGAATTGCGATCCCGTTCCACGTTCCCCTACCAGAGCGTACTGCGAACCATGTGACTATGTGCACAGATATAACTTTAACACTATACTACTACATTTGGTTTTAATCAGTTTTGCACTCTAATATGAAAATATAAATATTACAGAGATATAACGTTAACAATATAAAGATTCCACAAGAAAAAATGAACGAGAGTATTAATATTAGTTTTTACGGTGCAGTTGAATCTCAGTTTTAGTCAATTCTAGATCGACCCTCTTTAAACTGTATGTGAAAGTATAACACAAACAAATAACACACAAGTGTTATGCCTTATTACAACTATTAAACCGCATTATTTGAAATGAAATTTACACACATTACATTCCATTATTCCAACATCACAAAGTTCACTTGCAAAATGAAGCCAGCACTCTGCGAGGCAGCGTGATCAATGGTCGCCGGGAATGCACGACCGCCAAGTTATCTAACAATAGAACATCGCCCTTCCGCCATTGTAATGCAACACACTCTTCATCAAAGATCTTAGCACAATCATCAGAAACATCAGCAGGCAGTGGTTTTCCATCACCAAACACCACCGCGTTTGCAGGATCATTGTTTAGCTTATCTTCAAACCTTCCTACCACACCATTAAACCAGATTTTATGTTTCTTAACTTCATCATATCGGAAACCAGGTTTAGGCCCGATTATAACCTTCACTGCACCTTCCATCCACTCTAGTTTCATTCCAAGCTTTGCAGCCCTGCAATTTTGTTGCGATAAATATAATATATTAGTTAGGATTTATTGTTATCGCTTATATATTACACAAACCTTTCTTCAGCTATGGTTTTGTCATCGGTCATGAAGACCTCCTTCCAGCTTCGACCGATTGGCGATGAATGATCAGATTCGTCTCCAACAACTCGCGTGTAAATTAATCCTTTTTCTTCCATTTCTTTAACGAATTTCGGGTGTTTTTGTTCCATCCTTTCGTATATGACATGACTTAGAGCTATACATGTTTCTCCCCCTTTTCCTGGTTCTATTTCGCAGAAGAAGAACAATTTGGAGGGAAACACAGGAGACTGTCATATGGAAGCTAGATTAGTTCCAAGTTAAGCCGATCTAGAATCTAGATATGAAAATGATTAATCAATAGATCATAGTAGAGGTGCACCAAGTAACCGGTTCCCGAATTGGTACTCCCCCGACGCGGTCCCAAACCGTTTATAACCCCCAGTTCCAAACCAGTTCCCCTCCCCAAGCATACAAACCGACCCCAACCATATCAGTTCAAAATCGATTCCGAACTGAACCAGTTCAAACATACACACATATATACACACAAAAATACATGCACATTATCATACACAAATACTTACACATTAACACATACACATCACATTAGGGATGACCAAATGGTACTGGGTACTGGTACCAAATTTCCCGAACCCATATATTTTCTGTACCGACTTTTGACATCTACGGTACCAATCTATACCAGTTTTTACCTTCAAATATCGGTGCTGAACCGTACCAGATATTTTCGGTACTCGTACCCACTTTTATATATTTTTGTTTTTAAAACTTTAAAAATTAATAAAAATTGAATTTTATGTGGTTTGTTTCAAAAAACAATTAACATTCACATACAAGAACTGATCCCCAAACCGGTTTCACCTCGAACTGATGAAGGCCAAACCGGTTTGGAGCCGGATTGGTTTGGAGACCCAAACCAATTTATTCACCTATATATAGACCATAGCTATGAGTCTCTAGTTAATTTCACCTTATCACCACATGTTTAAGAAACACATAGAACCTAAAAAAAGTCAACTTTCTAAACTGATTTCACCAAACAAAGTATTTATCACAAAAGGATGAATAAATGAATGATATGTATGATACATGAGACATTTCGTGATGGAACGGGATGTCCTGATGAGGTGGAGCTTCATTAGCAGTGTAAACCCGACCCACAACTTTGGTTCTGGAGCCTCCACCACCAACACCATAGCTGAAATCCTCATACCCAGAGGACTCAACGACGTCGTTGAAGTCAGAAGCTGAGGAAACACTGAACCCCCTGAAGAGAATTGCGCCGGATTGATTGAGCACAGAATCTAACCATGCTCTGTTAGCTTTGATTGCTTCTGTTAGTTGTACTACTGGTTTGGGGATTTCAGGGTTTGGAGTGAGAACGATGGGGAAGAGGACTCCGTTGTAAGATTTTTGTTGTGGTAATAAGTCAACTGCTTCGTGGAATGACCTCTGTTCCGCCATGGTAAGGCTAGAGGGTGTGGGATGGAGCCCTTGGGCTTTATAAATGCCACCTCAGTGCCACGTAGGCGCCACGTCAGCCAAGTGGGCTGTATAACGCCCCCTTTAATATGGTGGGTGTGGGGTATAGCGCCCCGGGCGCTATAGAGAAAAAAAAATAAATTTTTTTTTTTTTTTGATTGGTTTAACTAAATGGGCCCCACCTGATAACCCCCCTTCTTCAAGTTAACATGATGGCGCCTGATGTATAGCGCCCCCACTTAATTTGGTGGGTGTGGGTGTATAGCGCCCGGGGCGCTATAGAGGCTGAGGTGGCGGGTATGGCGCCCCCCACACCCTCCGGCCTAATTGACGAGTGTCTGTGTGCCAGTTATCAAAGATGAACAAATCACATTTGAAAACAGAAAAGTCAAATTTCTCTTGTTTTATCATCTATCGTGTCGTGTTGTATGTATACGCATCGTACGGTATCGTTAATTGACGTATTTTGTCGTTAAATGTCGTATTATGATGTATATTGTCATTGTGTTTGCGTACTATGGCATATATTGTAGGTCGTGTCGGTTACGTTTGGTATTGTCACATTTATGCGCATATAATGTATACATGTGTGGGCGCTCGGGGGACAAAAGTGAAAGTGCACTAATTTTAACGTTATTTTACTAATTTCGTGAAAATAACGTTAAATGAGTGGGATGGTTAATCATGCATTATGTAGTGGCGTTGATAGCCGAAAGACAAGGGGGTACATGCATTAATCGGCAGTTGTCTCAATTGTTGAGTGTTATGTGCCTTATGTCCAAGGATTGATGCAAAACTACTATCGAGCCGGGGGTCTCACCGGAAGCAGTCTCTCTATTCCTACAGGGTAGAGGTAAGGCCTCCTCAGATCTCTACCTTAGCTTTGCTATTGGTGGGATTTACTGAGTATGATGATGATGATGACGTTTATAGTCTGTAAGTATCGTATTAGGGTGTAGATTGTCTATACGTGTCGTGTTATCGTGTATTATGGTATAGTATGTCTCTACTTGTCGTATTGTTCTGTATTATGGCGTATTATGTCTATACGGTGTCGTATTTTGGCGTATATTGTCGATTACTTTACGTGTTGTATCCATTAAACAAACAAAAAACATTTTAAATACATTATACAAACAAAATACCTTTAAAATTACAAATTAACCTATACGATACATATACGAGACTTTTACTACACCTATATATGCTCATACGGGACCTATACCTCACCTATACTATACTACATTGTACATGGTATTCTTAAAAAAAATTAAGAAAATTTTTATTTAAAAAGAAATAAATATTTTTTTAGAAAACTTTGTTAAAACCATAAACAAATGTGTATAAAAAAATTGTAAAAAAACTCAATCTATACGACCCGTATTGGGGAAAATTACCAAAATGTCTGTTGACCAAGTGCATTTGCAAAATTTTCACCTTCCTGCGTCTTTGGAAGGTCCTCACAGCCTCGGAAGCGTCCGTGTTTCATGTTGATGCGTCCATTCCATACAAGCTGACACGTGTCTCACACGTGTCCGACAATGTTCAAGCGTTGTTGGCCGACGCATCATAACCAAAAAGTATATTGATGCGCCCGACTTTGTGTTTCGCTGACGCATCATCTCTTCCTAAAAGTTTTGGCTCCCAGACGCTACGAACGACTTGCCGACGCTTCCTCCGATGGCTTCCTCGACGCTTCCAATGGCTTGGCCGACTCTTTGAATTTGTTTGGCTCGGCTGATTTCTCTAATATATATTTTTTTGTTTTTTTATTCTATTAAACATAAATTTTTCCAATGTAAAAATATTACAACCTAAATATATTAGTTAAATATAAGTTTTTGCATTTTTAGCCTATATATACTGGCCCACGTTGTCCATTAATGTGTATGAGCATGATGGCAACCGGGAGGCGTTCCAGTAACATACCGGAATCAGTAGAAAACACTATCTGGGTCAATGATAAGCAACAACATGAAAATTGGTCTCCAAATGTTCTTGAGTTTTATTATGAGGTTGATTGTTCTTCCTGTTGTTCCAGCTATATTGGGAGCCAACCTCTAGATAAACACTGGTGGGGTGGCCTATTAGGTTTTTGTGGAAACGGTTTTATTCAACAAACGGTAATTGTGTAATATATTTAAGTTTTATATTAATTAAAAGGTTAAAATATGAAAATTTTGTACACAGCATGTCGGAGCATGGTGTAACTGGCTCGTGCAGTCGAAGAAAAATGAAAATCCCGGAATTACGACTTCATCAGTTAGTTATCGCTGGACGGTGCTCCCACCTCAATTTCTCAATCTCCTTGTAGAACAACATCATGATGCTTACGGATATGTAAATGGCTCTAGCTGAATATATCCTGCGTTGTGGGATGTCGATACGGTAAAAAAAAGGGACCTAAAAATAATAGTAATTTTTTTCCCGAAACTACAATATTAATGTTAACTTAACGTTTGTCAGGTATATATACCGGTGTCAGCAGACGAAGAAAATTGGATCCTTATTAAGATTGAAATGTCGTCACTAACTATAACTGTTTATTATACAAACAATTGCGATGCAATTAATTGTGGTGATTCGTTTTGCGTCCACCAGAGAATATACCAAACTCTTATTGAATTCGAGTCGGCATTCCTATGGTTTCTAGAACGTATAGGTTACTGGGAAAAAAATGGACTCAGCGAGGTTGACGCATTAGAATATGCTGGGGATGTTGTATGGCCTACGTGTGTTCGTCACGTTCGGTGAAATTCTGGGGTTATCGTATGTATATTACTACAAAATCTGGTTGAAAACCGTTCACTGAAATGGGAAGAAGGAAACATTCAAGATGCTTGTATGAGATATATAAGATTTATGGCTGATCAACTGTATGCTGGCCGCTATATATGTTTAGCAAATGTTAACAAAAATAAATAATATAATTGATGTGTAGCTATACTCTTGTGCTCTCCACCAAAAGTACATTGAAACCAAATCTTGTAATTCTCTCCTCTTTTATTCGACCTCTTAATCACAATGAGGTAACCATTGTCTTTTGCCGTGTCTTGTACCCAACGCACCAACTCTTTACGTGACGAAAAGGTCTGCGTTGTATCAAACGAAAATGTAACCGGGTAACACCCTTCCTCGTCAACAGACACATTCTCCGGCTCACCATCGTCACCGAGGTCCGAATAGACTTGATGTTCAAAGCTCTGTTGACAACCGTAACTGTGATTTGGATAACACTCCTGCTGTACAAAGCTGTGCTCGCCACCGTAACCGAAATTCGAATAACCTTGTTGTGCGTAAGGGTCCTCCACAGGGGTATTCAAATCCAGCGTCACCGTGTTATCACGATAACGAATGCCAGATACAACCTCTGCCTCCTTCAAGTTGGACGAGACCGGTTTCTCATACGAGTCAGAAATAGCGGTCCCCTCGTAAGAATCAGGAACAACTGACTCGTCAGAATATGGACCGAAAAGATAGTTGCTTAACCACGGCATCGTTTTTTCAAGACACGTAACTAATACAACAAAACCGCGCGTTATTTTGAAGAAACACAAGTAATTTGGAAATCGACAAACAACAAAACCCCCGTATGTTTGTAAACAACATATTGAGGTCGAAGCTAAATGTAATACAGCTAAATGTACTGCTGCTTGCCTTTAAAGGTGAAAATTTGGGGTCGAAGCGCCGCGCTATGGCCAAAGCGCGGTGCTTAGGGTTAACGACAAACCTCGTAATCAGCTTTATGTCTCTCAAACAGTAACTCATGTCTCAAACGTCAATCAAGTCACCTTTTGTCGAGCTAAGCGCCGCTCTATGGCCAAAGCGCGACTCTTTGAGGTGTGAAAATAATTTTGGCCGTGTGTAAATAGCATGACCCTTTGAAATATTCGAATATTTTTTTAGTGTGAAAATTACGGAATTAATTTTTAAGTAGAACTAGGATTGCGACCCGCCGCAATGCGGTGGAAATTCTTTAGTTATAACTATGTCGATTTTGGACCCGCACGTTATGTTAAACTTGTCAAACAGGGAAAAAATAGACGATGTAAAAACGTTCACCCACACACGCATGTTGCATCGTGTTAACTCGCAAAATTTAGAACGAAACGTAAAAACGTTAAACCAAAGACGCACGTTGCGATGTGTTAAGTCACAAAATTTAGACTCAAGCATAAAGCGAAAAATTTGCGGAAAATGAAAACTATAAATGACCAAAGTTGAAAGTAAAAAAAAGTTATGAGGATAGATTGCAAAAGATAAAAAATTTCGGGTTATAAGTAATAAAACAAATAGTTTTGGGTTAAAAGTAATTTATGAAATATTTTTGGATGAAAAGTAAAAAAATCATTTTTTTAAACCCCCAAAGCCAACGTTACGATAACCATATGCATAACCATTTTTTCTTTGAAAACTCCCCAAAGCACACCCCGCATTGCGGCGGGGCGTAAAACAGTGTCAAATAGTACTAATGTCACAAAACTGTCATCGACCACCAACACTGACTCGACCTAGGGTATGCTTGTTGCAACGAACATGTCAAACATGGGAAAATAGAGGTAAAAACGTTGAACCATGCATGCACGTTGCGTCGTATTAACTCAAAAAATTTATAACTATACGTAAAACGAAAATTTGCGAAAGATGAAAAGTATAAGTGACAAAAGTTGTGAAGTGAAATTGCAAATAATGAAAAGTTTTTGGTTAAATTAAAAAAAACAAATTATGTAGGGTTAAAATTGGAAAAGGTAAAACCTTTGGGTTAAAACTAAAAAATCAAGGTTTTTTTTTTTTGAAAAATGCCAAAGCACAATGTACAACTCATGATGCACTAAAAAGTTGCTTCTTTATATATGGAATAATGAGGTGAGAAACTAAGAACCACATAGATAAAGGTAGGGGTGTTCATCGGTTCGGTTTGTGGTTTAATTGAATTTATTCGATTTTTAAAATTTTATACCCCAAACCAAAAACGAAACCAAACCAAATTCAAATAAACCAAATTGTACATAAGTACTTTTTTTCCTAATTTATATTTATGTTTGTGTTCTAATTTCCGAACATCAAATCAACAACGAAATTAAACCTAACAATATATAAATAAAAGATATAGCAAAATAAAACAAACATATCCGTAACATAGTCGTAAAACTTTGAAACATAGATCATAGAAACTATAAATAGTCAACAAGTCTAATGGAACAAAATATAAATAATCTTCGGATCAAGAGGATACATATACTTAGATATTAGACTTAGTATTTTGGGCTAATAAATTGTATATATTTTATTAAACATTATTATTTTTATTTTTATTTAATAATTAGTTAAATTAACGGTTATTCGGTTATCCAAATAAACCGAATAAACGAAATTAAAAAAAAATATAGATCAAAAAACCGAACCAAAAACCATATTCACAATTCGGTTTCGGTTAGAAACCAAACCAAAAAACGAATTCATTGTTCGGATCGGTTTATTCAGTTACAGTTATGGTTTGGTTTACGATTTTCATTTGGTTACGGTTTTTTCTGAACACCCCTATATAAAGGGGACCAAAGATACATACACAAACAATATTATTTACACATATTTTTATATAAAAAGTTGGTTGTGATTGTGAGGTAATGGCTTATAAAGGTATGGGGGTATTCTGGTCAATTAGCCAAGAATTAAATGAAAAAGCAAACCGAGTTATCCATTTGGATGAAAACGTTAAGAAATGCGAACCTTAGGGTTGATTTTGTTATAAATTAGATTTTTAGACTACTCTAGTTAAAATGGACAAACCTCAGGGAAGAAAATAGAAATTTACTCTATATTTAGATTAGATATTAATTATAGCGTTACTAAGGAGAGATCATCACATAACACTAATTGGAATCCTTTATGATTAGTTAGATTAGATTAGATTAGATAAGATTAGATCATAGTTTCTTTATTATTTTTCATTTTATTATTATACTTATATGCAGAGACATAGCCACATAATTCGCTAGTTGAGCCACGATCTCCGATCCAGTTCGAACGATCCCAATTGTGGTACGTTCGCGATCCCGGATCACGATTTGAAGTTAAAATTGGCGTTTCCAACTCATCAATTCAATTGTATTACGTGCTATCGGGATCGCGATTTTCTTGAATTCGCAACGTGAATACAAATACGTTGGAACGTTGAACCAAATCTGAAGATGGAAAGTCAGACTGAAAACAAAAAAACAATTTCTGCCTGAAACCAGGAATAGCAGCGGTGCTTCCTGCGTTTTAAGCCTTCTAGGGTTTTAATAAGTTTAGTTGTTTTAACTTTTAGCCCCTCTATCTCTCACTAGTTAACGAGGGAAAAGAAAAAAAAGTAAAAGTGAGAAAGGAAATGACGAGAAAGGAAAAAAAGATGTCTTTCCCCCTATTTCCTTCCAAATTGGAAGGAAAGAAAAGCTAAAGAATTTAGCCTAGGTTTTCCTTTCATTTCCTTTCTTTTCCTTCCTTAGATGAAACTCGGGAACACGACAAGTTTTATTTTCCTTTCCTTTCCTTCATTAAATGAAAGTCTGGAACACAAAATATTTTTACTTTCTTTTTATTTATTTTCCTTTACTTCCATTAGTAAACTCTGGAACACAGTGTAAAACTTGCAAAGTTTATATAAAAAGTGTAACATTAGTTTGTGTATTTTAATATTTAACCCTCTCTATCTTCACTACTTTACATTTTATACTTTAACTTATAATTATAAATTTATAAAATAGCACAATGTTTAACCGGTACATCGTACCACAATACATGGTACATCATACAGGAACGATCCGAAATGAGCCTACCCCTGACCGTACCGAATTTTAGGGACCTAGCGAATTGCGATCCCGTTCCACGTTCCCGTACCGGAGCGTACCGCAAACCATGTAACGTTAACACTATACTACTACATTTGGTTTTAATCAGTTTTGCACTCTAATATGAAAATATAAATATTACAGAGATATAACGTTAACAATATAAGATGCCATAAGAAAAAATGAACGAGAGTATTAATATTAGTTTTTACGGTGCAGTTGAATCTCAGTTTTAGTCAATTCTAGATCGACCCTCTTTAAACTGTATGTGAAAGTATAACACATACAAATAACACACAAGTTTTATGCCTTATTACAACTATTAAACCGCATTATTTGAAATGAAATTTACAGACATTACATTCCATTATTCCAACATCACAAAGTTCACTTGCAAAATGAAGCCAACACTCTGCGAGGCAGCGCAATCAATGGTCGCCGGGAATGTAGAACCGCTAAGTTATCTAACAACAGAACATCGCCCTTCCGCCATTGTAACGCAACACATTCTTCATCAAAGATCTTAGCACAATCATCAGAAACATCAGCAGGCAGTGGTTTTCCATCACCAAGCACCACCGCGTTTGCAGGATCATTGTTTAGCTTATCTTCAAACCTTCCTACCACACCATTAAACCAGATTTTATGTTTCTTAACTTCATCATATCGGAAACCAGGTTTAGGCCCGATTATAACCTTCACAGCACCTTCCATCCACTCTAGTTTCATTCCAAGCTTTGCAGCCCTGCAATTTTGTTGCGATAAATATAATATATTAGTTAGGATTTATTGTTATCGCTTATATATTACACAAACCTTTCTTCAGCTATGGTTTTGTCATCGGTCATGAAGACCTCCTTCCAGCTTCGACCGATTGGCGATGAATGATCAGATTCATCTCCAACAACTCGCGTGTAAATTAATCCTTTTTCTTCCATTTCTTTAACGAATTTCGGGTGTTTTTGTTCCATCCTTTCGTATATGACATGACTTAGAGCTATACATGTTTCTCCCCCTTTTCCTGGTTCTATTTCGCAGAAGAAGAACAATTTGGAAGGAAACACAGGAGACTGTCATATGGAAGCTAGATTAGTTCCAAGTTAAGTGGATCTAGAATCTAGATGTGAAAAAGATTAATTGACATAGTATAGGTGCACGAAGTAACCGGTTCCCGAATTGGTACTCCCCCGAAGCGGTCCCAAACCGTTTATAACCGCCAGTTCCAAACCAGTTCCCCTCCCCAAGCATACAAACCGACCCCAACCATATCAGTTCAAAATCGATTCCGAACTGAACCGGTTCAAACACACACATATATATGCACACAAATACATGCACACAAAAATACATGCACATTATCATACACAAATACATACACATTAACAGATACACATCACATTAGGGATGGCCAAATGGTACCGGTACCAGTACCAAATTTCCCGAACCCATATATTTTCTGTACCGACTTTTGACATTTACGGTACCAGTATATACCAGTTTTTACCTTCAAATATCGGTGCTGAACCGTACAAGATATTTTCGGTACTCGTACCCACTTTTATATATTTTTGTTTTTTAAAACTTTAAATTAATAAAAATTGAATTTTATGTGGTTTGTTACAAAAAACAATGTTAACATTACACATACAAGAACTGATCCCCAAACCGGTTTCACCACGAACTGATGAAGGCCAAACCGGTTTGGAGCCGGATTGGTTTGGAGACCCAAACCAATTTATTCACCTATAGACCATAGCTATGAGTCTCTAGTTAATTTCACCTAATCACCACATGTTTAAGAAACACATAGAACCTAAAAAAAGTCAACTTTCTAAACTGATTTCGCTAGGGGTGAGCAAGTTTAGGTCCGGACCGAAAATAACCGAGAACCGAACCGAAAATATACCCAACCCGACCCGAACCCAAGTACCTAGGTATTTAGATCGGTTCCAATTTTTTCATAAAAAATAGGGTCGGGTCGGGTCGGTTCTCGGTTCTTTTCATGGTGAAACCCGACTTGGACCTCTGGACCGGAACCGACCCTATATTTAGGGTAGTGAATCGGTTCTGTATTTTATGTTTGATCGGTTCTCGAGTCGGGTCGGGTAATGGTCGGGTAGGGTCGGGTTTTTCCTTTTGCTCACCCCAAGATTTCACCAAACAAATAGTAAAGTATTTACACAAAAGGATGAATAAATGAATGATATGTATGATACATGAGACATTTCGTGATGGAACGGGATGTCCTGATGAGGTGGAGCTTCATTAGCAGTGTAAACCCGACCCACAACTTTGGTTCTGGAGCCTCCACCACCAACACCATAGCTGAAATCCTCATACCCGGAGGACTCAACGACGTCGTTGAAGTCAGAAGCTGAGGAAACACTGAACCCTCTGAAGAGAATTGCACCGGATTGATTGAGCACAGAGTCTAACCATGCTCTGTTAGCTTTGATTGCTTCTGTTAGTTTGGGGATTTCAGGGTTTGGAGTGAGAACGATGGGGAAGAGGACTCCGTTGTAAGATTTTTGTTGTGGTAATAAGTCAACTGCTTCGTGGAATAACCTCTGTTCCGCCATGGTAATTGATGAGTGTCTGTGTGCCAGTTATCAAAGATGTACAAATCACATTTGAAAACAGAAAAGTCAAATTTCTCTTGTTTTATCATCTATTGTGTCGTGTTGTATTTATACGCATCCTACGTATCATTAATTGACGAATTTTATCGTTAAATGTCGTATTATGACGTATATTGTCATTGTGTTTGCGTATTATGGCATATATTGTCTGTACAGGTCGTGTCGGTTACGTTTGGTATTGTCACGACTCACGTTTATGCGCATATAATGTATACATGTGTGGGCGCTCGGGGGACAAAAGTGAAAGTGCACTACTTTTAACGTTATTTTACTAATTTCGTGAAAATAACGTTAAAAGAGTGGGATGGTTAATCATGCATTTTGTAGTGGCGTTGATAGCCGAAAGACAAGGGGGTACATGCCTTAATCGGCAGTTGTCTCAATTGTTGAGTGTTATGTGCCTTATGTCCAAGGATTGATGCAAAACTACTATCGAGTCGGGGGTCTCACCGGAAGCAGTCTCTCTATTCCTACAGGGTAGAGGTAAGGCCTCCTCAGATCCCTACCTTAGCTTTGCTATTGGTGGGATTTACTGAGTATGATGATGATGATGATGTTTATAGTCTGTAAGTATCGTATTAGGGTGTAGATTGTCTATACGTGTCGTGTTATCGTGTATTATGGCGTAGTATGTATCTACTTGTCGTATTGTTCTGTATTATGGCGTATTATGTCTATACGGTGTCGTATTTTGGCGTATATTGTCGATTACTTTACGTGTTGTATCCATTAAACAAACAAAAAACATTTCAAATACATTATACAAACAAAATACCATTAAAATTACAAATTAACCTATACGATACAAATACGAGACTTTTACTACACCTATATATGCTCATACGGGACCTATACCTCACCTATACTATACTACATTGTACATGGTATTCTTAAAAAAAAATTAAGAAAATTTTTATTTAAAAAGAAATAAATATTTTTTTTAGAAAACTTTGTTAAAACCATAAACAAATGTGTATAAAAAAAATTTGTAAAAAAAAAAACTCAATCTATACGACCCGTATAGGGGAAAATTACCAAAATGTATGTTGACCAAGTGCATTTGCAAAATTGTCACCTTCCTGCGTCTTTGGAAGGTCCTCACAGCCTCGGAAGCGTCCGTGTTTCATGTTGATGCGTCCATTCCATACAAGCTGACACGTGTCTCACACGTGTCCGACAATGTTCAAGCGTTGTTGGCCGACGCATCATAACCAAAAAGTATATTGATGCGTCCGACTTTGTGTTTCGCTGACGCATCATCTCTTCCTAAAAGTTTTTCCAATGTAAACATATTACAACAAAATGTATATTGATGCGTCCGACTTTGTTTGGCTCGGCTGATTTCTCTAATATATATTTTTTTGTTTTTTTATTCTATTAAACATAAATTTTTCCAATGTAAAAATATTACAACCTAAAGATATTAGTTAAATATAAGTTTTTAAATTTTTAGCCTATATATACTGGCCCACGTTGTCCATTAGTGTCTATGAGCATGATGGCAACCGGGAGGCGTTCCAGTAACATACTGGAATCAGTAGAAAACACTATCTGGGTCAATGATAAGCAACAACATGAAAATTGGTCTTCAAATGTTCTTGAGTTTTATTATGAGGGTGATTGTTCTTCCTGTTGTTCCAGCTATATTGGGAGCCAACCTCTAGATAAACATTGGTGGGGTGGCCTATTAGGTTTTTGTGGAAACGGTTTTATTCAACAAACGGTAATTGTGTAATATATTTAAGTTTTATATTAATTAAAAGGTTAAAATATGAAAATTTTGTACACAGCATGTCGGAGCATGGTGTAACTGGCTCGTGCAGTCGAAGAAAAATGAAAATCCCGGAATTGCGACTTCATCAGTTAGTTATCGATGGACGGTGCTCCCACCTCAATTTCTCAATCTCCTTGTAGAACAACATCATGATGCTTACGGATATGTAAATGGCTCTAGTGGAATATATCCTGCGTTGTGGGATGTCGATACGGTAAAAAAAAGGGACCTAAAAATAATAGTAATTTTTTTTCCGAAACTACAATATTAATGTTAACTTAACGTTTGTCAGGTATATATACCGGTGTCACCAGACGAAGAAAATTGGATCCTTATTAAGATTGAAATGCCGTCACTAACTATAACTGTTTATTATACAAACATTTGCGATGCAATTAATTGTGGTGATTCGTTTTGCGTCCACCAGAGAATATACCAAACTCTTATTGAATTCGAGTCGGCATTCCTATGGTTTCTAGAACGTATAGGTTACTGGGAAAAAATTGGACTCAGCGAGGTTGACACATTAGAATATGCTGGGGATGTTGTATGGCCTACGTGTGTTCGTCACGTTTGGCGAAATTCTGGGGTTATCGTATGTATATTACTACAAAATCTGGTTGAAAACCGTTCACTGAAATGGGAAGAAGGAAACATTCAAGATGCTTGTATGAGATATAGAAGATTTATGGCTGATCAACTGTATGCTGGTCGCTATGTTTAGCAAATGTTAACAAAAATAAATAATATAATTGATGTGTGTGTTAGTGTTGGGTTGGACACGGTAGGCACGGGGGTTCGAGTCCCGCTGCCATCATTTTTTGGATGTTTTACTTTCAATTAAGTTTAACATAAAAAATTCAAAAAAAAAAGTAAAAAATTAAATTAATGAGTCGGCGGACGCTTGGGAATTTGTCAGGCTTCGGAGGCGTCTTTCGTCAGACGGACGCGTGGCAACATATTTTTTCAAATTATTTGATTTTTATACTTTGTTATAATTTTCAGTATATAAATACCCTTGGAAATCAAATGTTTTCTTTCCAAGCAACGTTATACAATGCATATGTTAATTTCTTTTGATAGTCTACAAATTGAAACAAAGGCGTTTACATATTTTGAAAATGACGTTTTATCGGTGTTGATGAAAACCGGTAGCTGGGAAGAACTGATCTTCAAAGGACACATGAAAACCGGTGTTGATGAAAAAGGGTTAGTGAACTTCTCAGAAATGGGAAGAACTCATCTGCAAAGAACACATAGAATCACACCGTGTTATCGGTATGGTCTTCCACCTCCTGAAGAAGTGTAACGCCCCGTATTTTCATATTTTAGGAAAATACGTTCCGTTCCCCTATTTTAATAATTATAATTAGAATCTAAAAGAATAATCTAATATTTACAAGAATTTTGAACTTTAAACCTTCAGATCTAAGATCGAATCGTTGATTACAGAGCACTTAATGAGAGATAACAGATACTGAAGCAACATTCTCCAATAAATTCACGTCAACATCTTGGTGCAAGCGATACTAAGCTGAAAATCATCATCTTCATCTTGGCGTTCAAATTTTCTTCTTTTATCAGTGTCGTAAGTCATATCGGAATATCAACTCCGGCGAATAGTTCCGTGTGAATTGAAGGCTCCATGTGAAATTGAAGCAAATGTGTTTCATTTTAGGTTAATGTATGATCTCACAGATGTACTGTTAATCATTGACCTTATCATGTTAATTGCTATAAAGTGTTTCATATGAAATTGAAGCCCAGATGCTTGAAAATTTGACTGGGAAGAAAGAGTGGAAATAAAGAAGGGCGTTGATTGTACATATGATTGGATGGTTGATAATTTATGTGTTTTCTTTTTTATTTAAATATAAAAAAATAAGAATTATAAAGTCAAGTTAAAAATAAAATTAGTGAAACCTGACACATCATCATTCTAACCTATTAACCTGATAATTACATAGTATTAGAATAATACTAGAAACTTTAATTTTTTTAGAAAGACAAAAAAAGTTTCAGTGACTTAATCGGAACACTTGACAAACTTGATTACATTTCTACAAAGTTACCCCTAGTTTTTACGGTGCGGTTGAATCTCAGTTTTAGTCAATTCTAGATCGACCCTCTTTAAACTGTATGTGAAAGTATAACACAAACAAATAACACACAAGTTTTATGCCTTATTACAACTATTAAACCGCATTATTTGAAATGAAATTTACATACATTACATTCCATTATTCCAACATCACAAAGTTCACTTGCAAAATGAAGCCAGCACTCTGCGAGGCAGCGTGATCAATGGTCGCCGGGAATGCACGACCGCCAAGTTATCTAACAACAGAACATCGCCCTTGCGCCATTGTAACGCCACACACTCTTCATCAAAGATCTTAGCACAATCATCAGAAACATCAGCAGGCAGTGGTTTTCCATCACCAAACACCACCGCGTTTGCAGGATCATTGTTTAGCTTATCTTCAAACCTTCCTACCACACCATTAAACCAGATTTTATGTTTCTTAACTTCATCATATCGGAAACCAGGTTTGGGCCCGATTATAACCTTCACAGCACCTTCCATCCACTCTAGTTTCATTCCAAGCTTTGCAGCCCTGCAATTTTGTTGCGATAAATATAATATATTAGTTAGGATTTATTGTTATCGGTTATATATTACACAAACCTTTCTTCAGCTATGGTTTTGTCATCGGTCATGAAGACCTCCTTCCAGCTTCGACCGATTGGCGATGAATGATCAGATTCGTCTCCAACAACTCGCGTGTAAATCAATCCTTTTTCTTCCATTTCTTTAACGAATTTCGGGTGTTTTTGTTCCATCCTTTCGTATATGACATGACTTAGAGCTATACATGTTTCTCCCCCTTTTCCTGGTTCTATTTCGCAGAAGAAGAACAATTTGGAGGGAAACACAGGAGACTGTCATATGGAAGCTAGATTAGTTCCAAGTTAAGTCGATCTAGAATCTAGATATGAAAATGATTTATCAATATATCATAGTAGAGGTGCACAAAGTAACCGGTTCCCGAATTGGTACTCCCCCGAAGCGGTCCCATACCGTTTATCACTGCCAGTTCCAAACCAGTTCCCCTCCCCAAGCATACAAACCGACCCCAACCATATCAGTTCAAAATCGATTCCGAACTGAACCGGTTCAAACACACACACATATATACACACAAAAATACATGCACATTATCATACACAAATACATACACATTAACACATACACATCACATTAGAGATGACCAAATGGTACTGGGTACCGGTACCAAATTTCCCGAACCCATATATTTTCAGTACTAACTTTTGATATTTTCGGTACCGGTATATACTAGTTTTTACCTTCAAATACCAGTGCCGAACTGTACCAGATATTTTCGGTATTCCTACCCACTTTTGAGGATTTTCAGTACCAGTACCGGTTGGTACCAAGCTCATCCCACATCACATATACATACATACACATATACATAACTATCATACACATCACTTAACAGTAACACTAAAACATACATACATATACACATCACATATCCATACACATATATTTTATACATATTTATTTTTGTTTTTAAAACTTTAAAAATTAATAAAAATTGAATTTTATGTGGTTTGTTTCAAAAAACAATTTTAACATTACACATACACGAACTGGTTTACGAACCGAAACCGACCAAACCGATACCTCCCCCAAACCGGTTTCACTACGAACCGATGAAGGCCAAACCGGTTTGGAGCCGGATTGGTTTGGAGACCCAAACCAATTTATTCACCTATAGATCATAGCTATGAGTCTCCAGTTAATTTCAGCCTAAAAAAAGTCAACTTTCTAAATTGATTTCAACAAACAAATTTCAATCGCACAGTAAAGTATATATCATAAAAGGAAGGATGAATGAATGATATGTATGATACATGAGACATTTCGTGATGGAAGGGGATGTTCTGATGAGGTGGAGCTTCATTAGCAGTGTAAACCCGACCCACAACTTTGGTTCTGGAGCCTGCACCACCAACACCATAGCTGAAATCCTCATACCCGGAGGACTCAACGACGTCGTTGAAGTCAGAAGCGGAGGAAACACTGAACCCTCTGAAGAGAATTGCGCCGGATTGATTGAGCACAGAGTCTAACCATGCTCTGTTAGCTTTGATTGCTTCTGTTAGTTCGATTGGTTTGGTGGTTTTGGGGTTTGGAGTGAGAACGATGGGGAAGAGAACTTCGCCGTTAGGTTTCTGTAGTGGTAATAAGTCAACTGCTTCGTGGAATAGGCTCTGTTCCTCCATGTTTGAATCGAAGTGAGTAGTGGGATTCTTAAATACAAAATTGATGAGTGTGTGCTAGTTATTAAAGATGAACAAATCACATTTGAAAACTGAAAAGTCAAATTTCTCTTGTTTCAACTAGTTTTATTATATTCTACTTTATTGACCCGGCCGCGTATTACACGAGTTTATACAATATAAATAATATAGTTATATAATCTTTAAAAAAACTTTATACTGCTAACGACCTATGTTAATTAATGACGAAACTTTATATAAACAAATTTCTATTACCATATAATAGTTCACACAACTAACTTGAATTTATCACAAAAACTGGCCCATCTTAATTAGTAATACTGAAAATACCATAATAGTCGTGTATTACAAAGATTGAATATTGAAAAACATGTAATAAACAAATTTATAAATTATTAATATAAATGATATTATGTATTATGTTACATATAACAATGTGTAAATAATGATAATTTTTATCATTGCGTATCATTTAAATATAACTTTTATTTAAAATAAATATCTAAGATCTCAATTCTGTTCACAAATTCATTATTTAAGTTGTTCTTTTTCTCCCTATGGGTAAAAAGCCAATTTTATTTGTATGACATAAATTTAGATTTGTTATTATTACTAATAATTGTTACGTGAATTTAATTAATAAATAGTATTTGTAAAGTTATTATATAAGTTAAAGGTTTATATACGATCATTAAAATCTTTTCATTATTAAAGGTTAACTGACTATATCACACCTATGTATAAAATGAAATTAATATATTTCTTAGCTCTATTAAATTGAAAACACATCATAAATCAATAAAGATACAAATCTAAATATTATCTCATCTATAAAACATCAAAACGTTAAGTTCTCTCCGTCTATCATTTTAAAACCGAGTTCAATAAAACTTTAGTCTTTTTGCGAGATAGTCCTTTGGTTAGTTACTTTTTTTAGCTTTTATTTATATGTTAGAAAAACTCATATATCGATTTTATAGATAATCTCAGATATGGATCACAGTTTTTGCTTTTTTTTTCTTTTTTAATTTAAACTATTTTATTTTTAGAAGTACTAAAATCATAGTTTTAAAATTATAGATCATTTATGTATATTTTTTAATCACAAATTAAAAATAGATATTAATTATTATATATTAATTAATGAATTAAATATGAAAGTGCCATGTGGCATTAATTGAAATAAATGTTAGAGGAGAAAATACCATGTGGCATTAGAAATATTCTTTTATTAGTATTAGATTAAAAAGTGGTGTTAGTGTTACGTAGGATTAACTCTCATTCACTTATTTGTATAATGTAGTGTTTTTGTAGTTTGTTGCCGGCCTGGTGTTTGGTCGGTGTGTTTCTAATGAAGTTCTCCTTTCCAAAAAAAAAAAAAAAAACTTTCATTCACTTTTTTATTTTGCATAAGAGTTAAATGCCATTTTAGTCCATGTGGTTTGAGTCATTTTGTCGGTTTTGTCCAAAGGTTTCATTTTTCGCTCGTGGGTCCAAAAAAGTTTCAATGTTGCCATTTTAGTCAATTGGATTAACTTCATCCATTATTTCTGTTAACGAGAAGGGCAATTCGGTCATTTTATATGGCCGAATTGCCCTTCTAGTTAACAAAATTACACATAAAATGACTGAATTGTTCTTCTCGTTAACAGAAAAAATTAATGAAGTTAACCTAGTGGACTAAAATAGCAACGCTAAAACCTTTTTGGACCCACATGCGAAAAATGAAGCCTTTGGACTAAACTGGCAAAATGACGCAAACCATAGGGACTAAATGGCATTTAACTCTTTGCATAATTTGGCTATATCTAATTGGTTCATTTGTTAATATTGGCATGGTTATAAAAGTTGCTTGGCGTTACCTAGTCAGTTGAATGGGAGTTGAGAGTACTTGGCCTAGATGGAGAGTACTCGAGGAGTACTCGCTTATGTTAAATTAAAAAGAAATTAATTTTGGGAAATTAAATATATATCAAATAATATAAATTTACTAATAGTTATAACAAAATACGTGAAAATGATATTTATTCTTTTTGATCGATTTTGAGTAATTAAGCGGAGGTAAAGAAAGTCATATCGCCAGCCTACCTTCGACTACTCGGGAGGTACTCGGCCTTGGAGACCTTGTTTTACAATCATGCTATCAAATAGGCATGAAATCTTACTTTTTTTTTTTTTTTTCACATTTAGCATTTAGTATGGAATTTTTCATTGGTTAAAAATGAAAGTTAAAGATGAGGTGGATTTTTTTCATTGGTCGTCGAAGACGCTGTTTGTTTTTTAAGAGATAAAATATTTTTGTGGCAAGAGGGTTCATGTCCACGAAAAACTAGCGTGGAGTGGAATGTGAGACGTGTTTCAAGGTAGTAGAAATCTAGTTAATTGGATAAAAAAAAAGGGGATAATGACACTCCCCTGTGTAATCAAGGTCGAAGGAGTCTTTTAGGCGAAGCCAAGTAAATTTTTGGGCCACCAAACCCTGTAACAGATGAAAATGCCCTATGGTATGGAGTAAAAGGAAACGTGTACGTTGTCACACTCCTTGCCTTCTAAAGATACTTATGTGAGATGATAGAATGACATGTTAACGTGACGTTAAAGTGAAGAATGATAATAAGACTATTAACTAATAAACACATACCCCTCTGCCTGTGCCCTTTTTGCAACGAATTTGAGGAATCGGTGGAACACCTCTTTACCGCTTGCGAGGTGGCGAGTCGGGTTTGGTCGGACATAAGTGGGTGGTGTAAAATTCCCCCGATATATTTTTTCGACTTCAAAGACATTTTGGATTTGCACAGTCATTCGCAAGTTGGAAAAAAGGCTAAAAAAATCATTCAAGGTTTGATTATAATTTCATGTTGGTGTCTATGGAAAGGGAGGAATGAGTTAGTGTTCAAAGATATCAGACGAAGTACGCAGGGGGAGATCAAATCATCGTCATCATCATCATCATCATACTCAGTATATCCCACCAAGATCAAATCGAGAGGGTTTTCTTGGTATAAAAATCGAACATCTTGTATTTATATTAGTTGGGGTGATTGGAGTAAATACCCTATGTATATGTTGTAATTTGTTGCCCTTTGCCCGTTTGGGTCGGGGGTGCTTGTGTTGTTTGGCCTTTTGCCCTTTTGGGTCGGAGGTGTGTTTTTAATGAAGTTCTCTTTTCAAAAAAAAAAAAAAAAAACATACCCCTCTGCCTTATCTTGCTTTCAAAGGCCACAAACATTAATAATTAAAGATGCATTTAAAAAGTCCTGGTTTTCTACTTCAAGGATAAATACAAAAATCACATGTTTAAAGCATACAATAAATTCAAAAGACAATAAATTAAGCATGATATCTTTTTGAATTAGATTTATTAAAGTCGTACTACAGTCTTTGTTTGTTGTTCGAAAGGGAATTTTGTGATTCTTGATTTGTTGCATCTTTTATTTTTTAACTAGGTTATAACCCCGTGTATTACACGGGTTGAATAAATGAATTCTATTTACCAAATAATAATACATTATCTTTTTAAAAGCCTCCTTTATTGCACGGGTTGAAGAAATGTAACTTTATTTATTAAATAATAAAAAAAAGTTATATGTATAAGAACCATATGTATTGTACGATCATTTTAAAAGCCTCCTTTATTGCACGGGTTGAAGAAATGTAACTTTATTTATTAACTAATAAAAAAGTTATATTTATAAGAACCATATGTATTGTACAGGTTGAATAAATGTAATATTATATACCAAATAATTAAAAAAATTATATCTTTTAAACCATTATATTACACGGGTTGAATAAATGTAATATTGTTTACCAAATAATAAAAAAATATATTTTTAAAAACCCCTGTGTATTACATGGGTTGAATAAATATGATTTTAAATACCAAATAATAAAAAATATATTTAAAAAAACTAACGGATTTTTTTATATTTAAAGTATAATAAGATTGAATATTAATTTTTATTTATTTAGTTAATATAAGATTGAAAAATCATATGATTGAATAGGTGGTAGGTTGTATGATGATAAATCGGTTAACCGTATTATAATGTCATATGTTTTTAGTTATATATTTTTTGAATTATTTAAAAAAAAATAGGACTTTGTTATCGTTAGCAAAATCAATGATTTTATATTTGTAATTTTATTTGGTATTATTTCATTAAAAAGTGCATATTATACATATAATTATAATATGCCTTAAGTTATTGATATCATTCAAAATGTTTTTTAATTTTATGTATAGCATTATATATACTATGGTAAAAGTTTAAAGTTTATTAGAGATAACTACATCATCGAAAAGAATAAGAGTAAATTTGTATGTTACAAAATAAAAAGTAGGTATCTGTAAAAAAAAAGTAATAATTTGGGTAAAAGGAAACTAAAAAATGTAGTTGTTACATGACACATTAGAAAAATATAAACAATGAAGATAATATGATATAAAAATCAAATTAATAATATTATAAATGAGAAGTATACATTAATTATAAATAATTTGAAATGAAAAACTACACATGAACAAAAGAATCTATAAGTACTTTTAAATCTTAAACAATGGATTTAGCACATATTAAAGTTTCAATTTTTTTTTAAATGACCACAAAATGTTTGTACCCTGAAGTTCAACTTCATTCATTTTGGTTTTTTTTCTTTCAATTGCCACACCGAGTGCCGATACCGTAACTAACCAAACTGATTTCGACCAAAATTGAATTTCCGCTCCATCATGTGAGGGAGTCTAGTACCTATTACTCTGAATTATATATTTGTTATTGTTATTAACTAAAATAAATTTCAATTGCCTTTCCCATATTAACTAAAATAATATTAACTAAATAATATTAACTAAAATAATATGGAACGTGTGTGGGTTATTTAATCGTGTGATTGTTATTAACTAAAATAATATGAATTCTTATTAGATTTGAGTAAACATTATTAATAATAAGAATTAGTATTAGATTAGATTTTAGCTTTGATTAAATATTATTAATAATAAGAATTTGTATTAGATTAGATTAAATATTATTATTATTAGTATTATTAATAATTTTAATCAATTGGATGAGAGAATGACAAGTGTCCCAAAACAGGTTTCTTTTATATATAATATAGACTAGGTTATCACCCGGGTAGAAACCCGGGTAGGAAAATTTAAATTACATTAATCATAAGTATATCAATAAAAGTAGTGCAAATAAAGTAACATTACATAAATTCCTCTGTTTGTCCCAAGAACATTTAACTGGCTTCTCAAATGTATGACGGTTCTGCAATTTTACAATGAAAAACAAACATTAGATCGATCTTTTTCTTTTCACACCAACCAAAATTCAAGGAGAACATTTAACTGGCTTCTCATCCCTATTTTTATGTATATATCTACATAAAGAGAGGCTGAACGCACCTGAGTAGAACGGTATGAGGCCATGAGTGGTTGAATGCGAATTAGAGTACGAATCAGGAAGGCCGTGATCATAAATTCAAAATCCACAAACAGCGGTGAAACTTTTATCGGAATCATAATCCAATTCGTTGTCATCTTATATCCAAAGCTTGAGCTCAACACGTTCAATACAAAATTTGTTAAACTTAGATTTTCATCATAAAGCAAATGAGTTGGAAGGCTACCACCATTAAAGTTATTGCTCACATCTCTACAACCTAAGTAAATAGAATTATTAGGAAAAAAAGTAAACCCTAAAACACATACACATTCACATTCACATTCATACATATACAATGGTGTGGAATTAAGAAAATGCCCCAATGATATCATTTACAGTTATGTAAAAGTAATCAAAAGAAACTTGAAAAATACCACAAACATTAAGTGTATTAAAAAAATATAAACAAAGTGCCATGTTATATAAATAAAGTGCCTGATCGGATAACATACCCAAATGGGTCCGAGTCAAAACGTGTAACTTTCTACCCGTACTACTTGTTCAACCAATTTTTTTAGTTAAATATTTTGGCTTAACCCAGTTGACAAAACACAGATAAAACACAACACAACCCAATTCAACGCCCTTTGCTATCGTCAACGTACTACTCTACTTTAACATAACTTTTAGGGTAACGACTTACCAAACAGCAGATGATTCTTCAAGAATTGCTTCTGATTATGGCTCTAAGATGACACTAATTTTACACGAAGGAGGACCTTGACACAGAGTCACGGACTGCCTAGCTTAATTAGCATCACTTAACATTATAGCTTAAAGATACAAAGTAAAAAAATGTTCTTAGTAACTGAAAAAGAATACTTCGTCATAAGAAGTGGTTGAGCATGTTCGCGAGTTGGAGTATCAATATCCAAATGCTGAACAATTTTCTCATTTCTCGAGCCTTTCTTCAAACACCTTTGGGTATGTTTCCAAACTTCAGAGGCAGTGTGCCAACAATCCCAAGTAAATTAATTGTGCCTGACGTCCCATCAATGTTCAATAAAAACTGAGGAAGGGTGATGCCCATTGAAGCCCTTGTAACAACAATATACTCAAATCAATTCGTCATATACAGTATACACCAGACCATAAAGAGTTAAATGACCTAAGTCTATGCCAATTATAATATAAATCACCAAGTTATACCTGCCTGTCATCACGATGGCCATATTTTTCAAAGTTCGCACGTGATATGTGATCCGTTAAAGCCTGATAAGCTATTCGACAAAATAATTGAATCATAATCATCTTTAGACATTTGTTTTAATGCCTGGAACTGGTGATTTCCATGGCTTGTGAGAATAAACCAAAGTAAAGAAAAAATATATTAGCTAAAACATTAAAGAACATAAATCGCAACTGATAAAATTAAATAACCATGATTAACATATAGAATCTAATAATCATTAATCAAACACATGCATAACAAAATTTTATATAGATCAAATAAAAACAAATAAAACCCCAGACAAAAAAACAACAAATTTGTAAATCGGATCAGACGAAATAGAAAACATCATATAGTAATCGGTAGATATCATCAATGAAAGACAGGTGTAATAGAAAGACAATAAGAAAAATAACCATTAACTTACCAGATGATAATTGAAATATTCATCTACAATTGTGTTCAATAAAACATCACCTCAAACTAATTAAATGATACACTATTATGGCATTATAAACTAAACATAAGACAGCCAAAGCATCTGCAAAAAGTGATTAATGCACATATTAAACAATAACAAATGTTGATGGTTGGTGAAGTAAAATATAATTTAGTGACAAATATCTATGGCACCGTTGTATTATTATTGTTTTCAATGGATGATTATCTTACACTTTTAAAAAGTCCAAGATAAAGGTGAAGCACCTGCGAGTAAGAAACGAACCCAAACTCCCACTTATGCCTTTATTTTCTTGAATACCCATCTACGCCAAATTGATGATGGCTTTCAACATGTTAATACAACAAATTACTCATTTTCTTGACATCTAAAACTACCTCAAGTATGAATACAAATGTAGTATTGTTTGAACCAACATTTTAACTATCTGATCATATACATACGCCAATAAATAAAATACCAATAAGATGCATACCCCATAATCAAAATGTCTTGAACCCGACACAACATATACTTATAGCATAAACATGAATTTATTTTAGTTATTCAAATATGAATCTGATGTTCTTTTCCCCATAATCAAACACTCGATAACAAAAAAAGCAAGAACATAACCCTAAACAACCAATTTTTTTTTAAAAAAACAACGCAAATTAAAGAACCAATCAAAACATAAACCTAAAGTAACAAAACCCTAAAACCCCCAAATCAAACCATAAAACAATTGTCAAAGTGTTACATACCAGGGAAAACCAAAGTAGCGATCGAAGAGGGTGTAGAGAGCAAGTAATAGAGAGAAACTTACATTGATGAGATTAGTATATTATAGGATTGATAAATCGATTGATCGGCAGGAAACGTGAAGGGGAAGATGTGTATTCGGACAGTAGGGTTTGAGAGCAGGAATTGGAAAGGCAAAGCGTGTTTCCTTTATCAGTCGATTCAAGCACAAGCGAATGTTTTCAGAGAAAATGAGATGTAGAAGCTTCAAGCCAAAGGAACACGGAGGCTAGGGTTTCGGTGTGAAACAGTGAATGAAAAGAATAGAGAGAGAAAGAGGCGGTTGATAATGTTGAAAGAAGAGAAAATTGTGTTTTAAATGGGTTTTTATATTAGATCCGAATAGATGGGTAGGTTACTAAAACGATCAGGATCCGCGTGCCATTTCTTGACCCGAGCAGTTTCCCGCCAAAAACCATTGTGAGAAGCTCTAAGAAGCTGCCACATCAGCCCAAATTTTTTTTCATTTATTATATATAATAGATTTGATAACCATCCAAACGTTATTACCACTTCCTTATTTATTAAAATTCTTTTTAATTAAAAAAGGTCACAAGTTCCAATTTCTAAATTTTGTTATAACTTCTTATAGCATTGTAAGAAATTCTTTAAGAAAATATAAAACACCTACATAATATTGATTTAACAACAGTTCGGTTAAACTGGAGGGGATAAGACCATGTGTAGTGGGGCGTGATTTTTAAAAAAAATTGAAAAATAACGCCCTAAAACGCCCCTCCCCCACTACACAGGGCGTAATCCGGCGTTATTTTGTTCCATTTTGCAAGCAGGCGTTTTTTTTAAAACACCAAAGTGGTCAAATGCAAACAAAAGGTGGCCAATGGGGAGGGACTTTAGTGGGGCAAGTGGGATGAGTGGATGACACGTACTACTGACCAAACTAACTTTTTAAATAAGTTTTTTTTTATCCTTTATATTAATGATTGGAAGGGGGGTTATGGGCATAATGCCCCACTACGCCACTTTTGCTATAATGCCCCAACGCTGACTGGGATGCCACGTGTCGGATAATGCCCCATGGTGGGGACATTATAACAACTTACCACTACACATGGTCTAATAAGGGAAATCAAATCAATGGGCTTTTTTTGGCTTAACTCTAGATCTAAGGACATTGTAGTCAGTTGGGAAGATTGGTGTAGTTTTGTTAATATGTAAGCTTGTCTGTTTGTCTGTGTAGTTTTGCCGCCCTTCTTTGGGGTTTTGGCGTTTGTTAATGAAAGTCTCTTTTCAAAAAAAAAAAAAAAAGCCTACATAATATTGATAAAAACATTGTTCATTAAAAATAACTTATTACTTTATAAGAATTAGTGTTCACTAAGAATCTATTAAATTAGTATAGCCAGCTTACTTATAATGTTATCGTCATGAAATATATAATATCACTCTATCATTAAAGACAAAATTGCAGAAAATAACCTTTATGCTTGCCTCAAACTGCACTTTATACATTTCACAATGAAATCGGCAAAAACCAACCTTTATGTTCATGTTTTGTTACATGGTTCAACCTTTACCACTAACCCCATTAGATTTCTTGGTTAAGTTATCTCATATGCTTTGCATGTGAGGGTATTTTAGTCTTTTTAAAATCCTTATTTTCATTTCTATTTTTTGTTTCATCAGTCAAACATCAAAGTCAACACCCCACCCCACTCCACACCTAGATCACCATCTCAGCCACCTTTCTCAACCATAACCACAACCACCTACACCATCCCCACTCGCCACACCAACATCACCCATCTTATGAAATTTTCAATCTTGTCATTCGGTATCAATAAATCTTCAATATTCCATCCGGGTATCAACAAATTTTCAGTTTTTCTAGCTAGGTATTAATAAAACATCAATTTTTCCATCTGGGTATCAGAAAGTTCCAATCTTTTAATATGGGTATCAAGGAATTCACAATTTTTTCCGTCGTTAGTCAACCTAAACGTTGATGACAAAATATTCAAAAGCTGACCAACAACACTTATACCTGTTAATCCGATATAGTAAAACGTGTCAAGCTTTGAGTTACGTAACAACGGAGCGGTTATCGCGTCGTGAGGAATCGGTGAGTTGAACTCGAGAGTTGACGCCGAGTCGGAATCGCAATCCACAAGGCAGTAAGAGTATGACGTGGCGTTGATTCAGATGATGTCAGCATTTGCGATTGTAATTGTTGAGGTAAGAATGAGACCACATTGTGAGTTTTTGGATTGAGTCGGTGACGTCGAGCTCAGCTGTGGATACGGTGGTGGTTGGTGAACGGTGGAAATGTTGATCAGTTCTGTTTTAGGCATAATGGAAAACATGAATAACATACCTGATTGCAGCAGTACAGGCCAACAGAGAATCCAGATGGATACGCAGCAATAGTGTTTGACATGATTGTCAGCTTGGTCTGGTTCCTCCTTTGGGTGCAATCTAATGATTGTGATGATGAAAACCGATAAAGGGTAATCGGTTGAGGAGAGGAGGCGATTTGATGTTATGATAATTAGGTTATGTGTCTAACCTTAGAACCTCCACATAAGTCTCCTTATATATGCACCCAAGAGGAAACCCTAATTAGTTAATAAGGGTAATAAGGCCCATCAACAATTACCAACTAATTATTTAATAGGTTGTTATATATTTTGATCTATATAATGTAAATGATTATAATGGCTACTAGATTAAATATTACATCATAATATATTTAATATTACATTCTCCTACTTAGCCGAGTAATCATTTACTATGAGTATTAGATAAGTCTGATAAGGAGTTAACACTCCTTTTAGCCTTAAACAAGAACTATAGCAGAGAAATACAACCATTGAATCATCATGCGACTCAGGACCCCCATTAGTCATACTATAGCCTTAATTTAAAACCTAATCGTTATGATCAAAATACGCATAAGCCCTTTGTTTGATTTCTAACTTTATTTGTCTATATGCCATTATACCGGTTTAACATATTCTTAGAGACATACAAAATCAAACTGATGAGGAAAATTAACTAATACTTAGTCATTCATAGTACGATATGCAGTTGCGCACGGCCATCAATTAATACCCGTCTATGAGCTCTCTTAATAAGACTTATAGGTAATAGCCCTTCAGTTATAGGATCCTTAAGCATATCATGAATGTATTCGATACAAAACTTAGTTTCCTCAATTCGTTCATAAACGAATAATTAATTGCGTATCGAAACTTAATGAAGCACCTCTCGAACTGTTACTGTTCAAGGAGACATGGTAGCTGACTTTTTCACAATAAGTCTGCAATACATTAATTATATGGAGTTAATAAACTTATGAGTCCACTGATAAATTTCCAACAACATTTAGTGACTATATTATGTCGTTATTATCAGTTTATTATGACTCCTTCATGAGATAGGTTTGTCTGCTGACATAAGGATATACCCGAAATTACATTTTTGTCAACTTTGAATATTACAAAGTTAGAGTAATCAACCGGTTTAGTTCTCACTTCTTCTTTAAATTGTAGCCTCTCGTTTCTTTTAAAGATATTGTAATACTCCATTAGATGCTTCACATTAATCTAGACATATCTAGTGTGTTGCAATGTGAGTAATATCTAAACGAATATAGACTTGAACTTACATAAGACTTCTAATTAATGAAGCGTAAATAAATAATCTCATTTATCTTATTATCCTCTAAAGGAGAGTAGTATTGTTTCTTACATGTGTAAGGACCCATTTAATGTTAAACTTATGGAACGGAATTAATGTCCCATTGGGTCTATCTCAGCATGTTATGATACCTATCACGTAAGAGATATCTCTGAGATCTATTACATCAAAGTTTGTGTTAACAATGCTTTGACTTATGTAACATATACTTGTCAAAAGAATGCCATCTATATAGACAAGTTTAATTTAGTTGCTCCCACTCATCTTGAGGTAGGTACGTTAATCCACTTGGTTCTTGATGAAAATGATTACATTAAGTTTTCATCGCATTACGATGTTTGCATTAACCCATACATGGATTTTATTGGCTTATAAACAAACTGTTCTTTAACCTTAAGTTTAGAACTTTCAGGTTGTCTTATGAACATGTAAATATGTCAGTCAGTTATTAGGGAAAGTTGTTTTAATGTTCATCTAATGTCAGTCAGTTATTAGGGAAAGTTGTTTTAATTATCAAAGATTTCTTTGAGGATCATCACTGCAAGGTGGAAGAAGTCACATACTAAAAGGAATCTGGGACGGAGTGTAAACTAGTATCAGGGGAAATCTCAACAACAGGGATCTCAAAAAGTGGAATAGCAATAACGTCCTCATCTAGCTTTTCATCACCATGGGCGTCATCAACAGGACCATCAACAAACAAATCAACGTCAGTATCAATCAAATCGTCAAAAGGCAAATCCTCGAGAGGAATGGCCACTAAAGGAACGGGAGCAAGGATCGGTGTCACGACATGCTCACCATCGGGATGATCGATGATAAGATGCTCATGGACAGGAATGAGAATAACAAAAGGATCCTAGTCTGGAATGCCATCAGTAGTCGGTAAATTATCTCCCAAGTCGGGCAGCGCAAATGGCTGAAAACCGTCATCGTTGTCGGACATCATCTCCGGGTCACTCTCGGTATCAGGAGTAAAGATCTCTGGCACACTCTCCCCTGTGCCAATAGCCATGGGGTCGTCGGTATCGGACAATCTGTAAGGACCTGCAAAAATGTCCAAAAATGACCCGTAAGTGAAAACCCGGACCCCTGAAACCCTAATGTGCATGAAAAACCAAGAAAACAAGAATTTTGAGTTTCAGGCGGGCCGCGTAAAACGTAAGCTTAGGCTTACGCGGGCCGCGTCAAAGTAAAGTTGACCGGATAAGCGTTCCAGGCCACGTATCGCACACGTGGCGGACCTACCTGTGACACACAAGCCCTACACGTAGACTAGGGGCTCTCGCGGGCCGCGTAAAAGTGTTGTTAAGGTTTACGCGGGCCGCGTAAAACCTAAAATCTGGCTATAAATGGGTTGGACATGAGTAGTTCAACTACACTCGAAAAACTTTTCAAAGGACGAAGTATACTGCTCAAATTCGTGATTTTACTTAGGGAAACGCTGCTACGAATACAGGGTATTAACTCGATCACTGCTACGATACAATGTCCGATCGATTGAAACCGATCTGATGGATGTTTAAGTGCTGCCCAAATCAGGGCTATACTCTGTCATTTGTAGTGAGGGTTTTGATTTCGTGAGCTTATCATAAATGTTGTATTAAGTTACTGACCTTGTTTCGTGTGCATTAAACTAGGTTACACGACTAAATCAGTAGGCTAAACTCTGCCCAATTAAACCTGCAATATGAGTCATTCTCTTTTATCAACAATGTTTTACAATACCCAAATTGTTTTCAAAAAGTTATAGTTACAGGGATTAAGTCTTGGTTATCTTGAATCACTGGCAAGCGGGGTATTGTGCACATTACTAATTCTCACGGTTAGGTTCACCAACCTAACAGTGATAATCATCACTACTTGGGTGAAAGGACCCAATAGTGGTATGACCATCGTCACCAGGGTGTGATACGGCGCCAGATAAAAATAAGATAGTAGCCATTGTAATCGCTCTTATGCTGTAATTTATAACTAGGAGTCGTTTTTATTAAATTTGAGTGACTCGCCAGTATTTCCCCGCTGATAAAATATTTTTAAACATGTTTCAGGTGACTTACTGTGAATCAAGGAAAAGTGCTACGGAGCACTAACAAGCTTGAAGTGGTGGCTCAATAAAATAAATAAACATGTTTTGTAAAACAAGGGATTTCCTCGTGAATTTCCCTTTACTGTAAATTATGGGGTTGTCCCAAATTGTGAAATAAAATAATTAGGCATTTTCAAGTTTTAAAAGATCCTGTTAAACTTCCGTTGTCGCATCAACTAATAATACCACGGGTTTCTGTCCCGCGGCTCCTAGACCGGGTAACACCGGGACGGGGGGCCGTGACAGAAAAAGGTGGTATTAGAGCCACTGATTTAAGCCAATTAAGTATTTAGAAATACTTAATTTCTTTTCAAATTGCTATTTTGTGATTCTATGAAAACTCAACAGGATGAATAAAATATTAACTTAAGTTGATGTGTGTTTCTTCATGTATGCTAACAGCATGAATGAGTTGTCTGAAGCTCTTTAGAATCTCACTATCTATTCTGCTGACATGGAAGTTTCCGGGGGATTTCCGGTTACTGGGCCGACACTGAGAAACCTATGGAATTCCAAGCCCAGCCTCTGGAGAAACCCAAGTCGAAAAAGAGAAGGAGAATCATAGGCTGGAGACGCGCACGGAGGAAGAAGCCAGCCGCACAGAGGGTTAAAAAGACTGAGGATCCCAAGGATAAAGGCAAAGGAAAGGAGATCGGGGAAAGTTCAGAGCAAGCCCAGGAAATGCCACCGTGGGAGGAGCTGGACCGCAAACTGGCAAATAGCGACCTCATCGGACCTGCCGATGAAAACCTCTTCAATTACCCAGTTGAATCACAACTTCCAGTTAATTTGGAACCTGCTATCTCAGATCCTATTGTCAACCCCCGACCATTACCAGGAGAGCTGGAAGAATGGTGGACAACTGACTGGCAATTTCAGAATCTCTTGAATAACCCTAACACCTTTTTCCCTCAGTTTGACCCTGAGCCTGCACCAAACCCACCTATGAGCATAGAAAACTTGGCTGAACTCCGCCGCTATGGCGAGGAGCTGGTGGACGCAGGAAATAGAATCCGGGAAGTGGGGGAAAGGATATCATGGAAATACGACGAGAGGGAACGTCGTTTCTGAAGTGCTAGTTGACAGGGATCGTATGTGGTTGTGTGGTTACGTGTTTAATAATAATAAAATAATAATAAATAATAAAAATATAATCATGTAAAATAACTTAAAAATAAAAGTTTTGTAATATAACGGGTGTGTAATGATGCATACTAATATATATAAAAAGATGAAAGTCGCAAAGTTGACAATTTTAGCTATACGTGTTAACTTGATTATGTGTGATTACTTTATTACGTTTGGTTGTTATGTATTTGGTGCCAATAACTTATACATATTGAAAATTATCAGATGGAACCCGCTGTTAATGAGCCAGTTAACAAAGTTAACCAATCTGAGCAAAACAATGGAGACCAATTTCTTAATAGACAGGATATAGAAAATATCGTTGCTCAAGGAATAGCCAATGCTATTCCAGCAATCCTTGCTGCTGCCCGAAATCCAGTCGAACCTCAACCAATTATTCCCAGCAAACGTACTCGCGACGACAATTTCAGTAATAGTGTAAACGGAGGCGGCAACAATAATAATAATGATAATGATGGGATACAAGCCCCATTTCTTAAGAAAATGAAAGCTGCAACGCCTGGTTGCACTTATAAGGAATTTCTTGCCTGTAAACCAATCGAATTTGCAGGTAATGAAGGGGCAACTGCAGCACTGCGTTGGCTAGAGAAAACCGAAGCAGTAATTAAAATAAGTAAATGTGCCGAGGAAGACAAGGTCATGTACGCGTCGCATCTTTTTAAAGAAGGGGCACTAGAATGGTGGAACACGGTACTACAAGCCAAGGGAAGCGAAGTGGATTATGCCATGAATTGGGAAGAATTTAAGAGGCTGGTAGAAAGAAAATTATGTCCCGACTATGAAAAGGAACAAATGACAAATAAGTTCCTCAATCACCGGATGCTAGACGTTGATTGTTGAGGATATACTTCGACATTCTTCGAATATGCCAGAATTGTGCCAACTCTGGCCTCGCCAGAACCGGTACTTATTTCTCGCTATATTTGGGGTTTGATTAGCGAGATTCGCGATATCGTCAAAGCTGCGAGACCTCGCACAATTGACGATGCTGTGGAGTTAGCCAACACCTTAACCGACGGATTGGTACGCACAAAAGAAGAAAATCGGAAAAAGGAAGTGGCCCAAAAGAGTACCCAAGGATTCCGTGTGGCTAATAGTAATAATTTCAAGAAAAAGGGAACCGGACAATATTCCACTGCTCCATTTTGCAGTACCTATAAAAGAAAGCATTTTGGAAAATGCAAAGGGTATTGCAATTTTTGCAAAATTCCGGGGCATCAAGAAAAAGATTGCAGAAGAAAGAAATCAACAATCTGCTTCAACTGTGGAGAAGCTGGACATTTTAGACCAGACTGCCCTAAATTGGTCAAACCAGCCGACAACAAAGCCAAACCTGCAGAAGGAACTACCAAAAAGAATGCAAGAGCATTCCAGTTGACTACCCAAGAAGCAGAACTCACCCCAGATGTGATAGCTGGTACGTTCCTAGTTCATGACGTTTATGCAAAAGTGTTATTTGACTCTGGTGCAAACCAAAGTTTTATAAATACTTCATTCTGCCAAGCTCTTAACTTACCCTTAACCAACCTTAGGCAGATTTTTACGGTAGAAACCGCAGATGGTAATTCTGTTCACATAAATAAGGTCTTGCGAGAAGAAAAAATAGAACTCTTAGGCCATAAATTTTCTGCAAACCTGTTACCTATGAATTTAGCCGGATTCGATGTTGTGTTAGGAATGGATTGGTTAGTAGCCAACCATGCTCGAATCCTCTGTGATAAGAATTCCATAGAAATTCATACACCTACAGGAGAAGTAGTAATGATTACAGGAGATAAGCCACGTAAGCCAATGAAATTCATTTCAGTAATGAAAGTGGCCAGTTATTCAAGAAAACAAGGGATAGTGTATATGATTTCGGCAATCATCAACACTAAAGGTAAGGAACTTAAGGAAATTCCAGTAGTATCAGAATACCCGGATGTATTTCCGGAAGAACTACCAGGATTGCCACCAGATAGGGAGGTAGAATTTAGAATTCATCTAATTCCTGGAACTACACCGATAGCTAAGGCACCTTATCGGTTAGCACCCACCGAAATGTTAGAATTGAAAAAGCAATTAGATGAATTGCTCAGTAAAGGATTTATTCAGCCTAGTTCATCCCCTTGGGGAGCCCCAGTGTTGTTTGTAAAAAAGAAAGATGGTTCGATGCGAATGTGTATCGATTACAGGGAATTGAATAAGATTACAATTAAGAATCGATACCCATTACCTAGGATTGATGATCTTTTCGATCAACTTCAAGGAGCTAGATATTTTTCTAAGATAGATTTACGCTCCGGATACCATCAGTTGAAGGTACAAGAAGAAGACATACCTAAAACTGCTTTCAGAACTAGGTATGGTTATTACGAGTTTACAGTCATGCCCTTTGGATTAACAAATGCTCATGCAACATTCATGGACATGATGAATAGAATCTGTAAACCGTATTTGGATAAATTTGTGATTGTCTTCATTGACGATATACTCATTTATTCCAAAAGTCAGGACGAGCATTGTGAACACTTGGATGCACTCTTAACTTTGTTAAGAAAAGAAAAGCTTTACGCCAAATTCTCGAAATGTGAATTTTGGCTACAGGAGGTACAATTTTTAGGACACATGGTGAATCACGAAGGTATTCACGTAGATCCTTCCAAAATAGAAGCGATATCCAAATGGAAGGTCCCGCAATCAGCTATGGAAGTTAGAAGCTTTCTAGGATTAGCCGGATACTATAGAAGATTCATTAAGGATTTTTCTAAAATAGCTGTTCCATTAACTAAGCTAACCTGTAAAGCAGTGAAGTTTGAATGGGGATCTAGGCAAGAAGAGGATTTTAAGATTTTAAAGCAAAGGTTAACAAACGCCCAAATTCTTGCCTTACCAGAAGGGACAGAAGATTTTGAAGTTTATTGTGATGCTTCTAAGTTAGGACTAGGATGTGTGTTAATGCAACACAAAAAGGTAATTACATACGCATCAAGACAATTGAAGAAGCGCGAAGAGAATTATACGACGCATGACTTAGAGTTAGGAGCCATAATTTTTGCCCTTAAGATTTGGAGACACTATTTGTATGGCAGTAAGTTTACAGTCTATACAGATCATAAGAGTTTAAGATATATATTTGGGCAAAAAGAATTAAACATGAGGCAAAGAAGATGGATGGAAATTCTAAGTGACTACGACTGTGAAATTCAATATCACGAAGGAAAGGCAAATGTAGTAGCAGATGCCCTAAGTCGTAAGTATCATGAAAAGCAAAAGCGAGTTCGTGCTCTTAGATTAAGTTTACAAATAGACTTAATGGAACAACTGAAGAATATTCAGGAGACAGCAATCAAGGATGATGCCGAGGAAATGAAGGGACGGATAAAGGAATTAGAGCAAGGGATTGATGGAATTTGGAGATTCCACAAGAAAAGGATTTGGGTACCTAAGCAAGGAGATTTAAGAAATAAAATCTTAGAGAAAGCCCATAAATCTAGATATACCATGCATCCTGGTAATAATAAGATGTACCAAGATTTAAGAAATAATTTCTGGTGGATAGGAATGAAAAAAGACATAGCTAGATATGTATCTAAGTGTCTAACTTGTTCACAAGTTAAGGCAGAACACCAGAAACCTTCAGGATTACTCCAACAATTAGAAATGCCTGTTTGGAAATGGGAACTAATAACCATGGACTTTGTTACTAAGTTACCCAAAACCAGAAAGGGTAATAACGCGTTTTGGGTAATTGTGGACCGATTAACCAAATCAGCTCATTTTCTACCCATGAAGGAAACCTTTAGCATGGAAAGATTAGCCAAGTTATATGTAGACGAGGTAGTATCCTTACATGGAGTTCCACTCTCCATTGTATCGGATAGGGATAGTCGTTTCACTTCACATTTCTGGACCAGTTTCCAGGAAGCAATGGGGACCCGACTAAATTTAAGTACTGCATATCATCCCCAAACAGAGGGACAAAGTGAAAGGACGATCCAAACCGTGGAAGACATGCTTAGAGCATGTGTTATAGATTTTGGTGGAAACTGGGATAACCACCTACCTTTAATTGAATTCTCCTATAACAATAGTTATCATTCAAGCATTGAAGCTGCCCCATTCGAAGCACTGTATGGACGAAAGTGTAGAACTCCAGTTTGCTGGGCAGAAATCGGAGAAAGCCAATAATCAGGTCCTGGAATCGTACAAGAAACCACCGACAAGATAACTCAAATCAAGGAAAGACTGAAGACGGCTCGAGATCGTCAGAAAAGTTATGCAGACAATCGACGCAAGCCGCTAGAATTTCAAATGGGAGACAAGGTACTATTGAAAGTTTCTCATTGGAAAGGAGTAGTTCGGTTCGGAAAGAAAGGAAAGTTAAGTCCAAGGTACGTAGGACCATTCCCAGTAATCCAGCGAATCGGACTGGTTGCTTATCGTTTACAACTACCAGAAGAATTAGCCGGAGTACACGACGTGTTTCATGTATCGAACCTTAAGAAATGTCTATCTGACGAATCGCTAGTAGTCCCTCTTCAAGACATACAGGTGAATGAAAAGTTGAAGTTCGTGGAAGAACCGCTCCAAATAGAAGACAGAAAAATTAAATTCCTCAAGCATAAAAGATTGGTACTGGTCAAAGTCAAATGGGATTCAAAAAGAGGACCGGAATACACCTGGGAGCTGGAATCGGAAATGAAGCGAAAGTACCCTCACTTATTTCAGTAAATCTTGAGGACGAGATTTTAAATAAGGTGGGAAGGATGTAAGGACCTGCAAAAATGTCCAAAAATGACCCGTAAGTGAAAACCCGGACCCTGACGGGTGGTCCGTAGGACAACCCTTAATGCCGTTAAATAGAATAAAATCCCATACTTTGTCCGGTTATTTGCTTGAATTTGGTAACCACTCTACGTTTGATGATGCAGGTGCTAAAATGCTCAAAATGCGGGTTTTAAGTGGTTTGGATGGATGCTAGGAGTTGGTGGAGTTAAGGAATGGAAGAGGTGAAGATTTGGTGAATAAATAAAAGGAAACAAGGCTCAGTGCCGTAGCCTACGGCACCTGGCTGTAGCCTACGGCACCTGGCCGTAGGTTACTGCCCCAACTCTTTCAAGAATATCCCCGCCGTAAGACAGAGTGTAACCGTCGTAAGGGACCTTTGCTCGCCGTAAGCTACGGCCCTGTGGCGTAGCTTACGGCACCTGCTGACTTTTGGAACACGTTGACCGCCGTGAGCTACGGCGGCTTGGCGTAGCTTACGGCGCCGGCCATTCCAATTCTGTAACTTCTTCCATTAATGCTCATTTGATGGGGTTTTTATGGTGTCTAATGATGTTTTCTCGGTTACTTATCACTTGGGCACGAATTTGGAGAGCATCTTGGAGACTTTGGCAAGAAGAACACTTCCTTAATCATTAGTTTTGTTGCTTTGATCTTTATGAACAATAATACTATTTCTATGATGTTGTTTCAAGCCATGAGTGGCTAAACACTTTGTGATCATCCTGGATTGAAGGTTTGCTTGAGACATTTCATGTTTGATTTCCTAATTTCTAGAATAACAACCTTTATCTTTATGGTTTGTTTGTTATGGTGTGTGATTGTTTGTTAGTAAATTGTTAATTCTTATGTCAAACTAATTAGAAACCATACGTTCTTGGTGCCATTGGCAATCGAGATATCATGGGTATAGTTAGGCTTGGGTAAGGGTTGATTGATCATCGGGTAACAACCTCACGTTCTAGGAATCTGAGTACTTAGTTCCCTTTCATCACTGCAAGTAGTCACACATGAGCTATGTCTATGTAGTTCTTTATAGTGGAATGATAACATGAATGTCAATTGAAACCGGAAGTCTAGGATGGTCATTTGTCTCTAATTTGCTTACAACCAAAATTGTTCTCTTGCAATTTAATTAGTTAATTTAGTTTTAAAATCAATCCAATCAAATCAACTCTTGAATTTTATTTTATTTGCAACTAGAGTAATTTTAGTCAAGTTAGATAGTCTTCTAAATAACACAAATTCCACAAACTCCCTGTGTTCGATACCCACTTACCGCTAACTATTTAGGTTCTGTTTGTTTTTTGCTTAAAATGTCTGTGAAGAGCTTATGTCTGCGGGCGGGCAGACATAAGCCCTTGAAGACTGTTTGTTTAAAAAAAAGATCTTAAAATAGCTTTTAATAGCTTCACAAAAAAGCTATGTATAATAGCTTCATGATCTTCACACAACATCTGCAAGACCTTCTTCTTCCTCTTCTCCCCTGCCACCACCTCTCCGCCACCACCTCGACCTGCCACCACATCTCCGCCACCACCTCCTACCTCTCAGCCACCACCTCCACCACCACCATCGTCAAAACCCACCACCACCTCGACCTGCCCAAATCGACTTAAGACCGGAACCAAGCCGTATGTGACCAGCTTCATCGGAGAATGAGAGTCGTCACCGGAAAATAAAAATATATTTTACAGAGAAACGAAAAAACATGTATATATTTATAACAGATCTGCGATCGGAAAGAGGGATGGGTGAGGTGTGTTTATCGGAGAAATAACGGTTACCGGACCTCGCCGCTCGTCGATCATCGTCATCTTCCTAGCGAGTTATCACCGGTGTGCCCAAACGGAATCCGACACCGGGTGTCGGCAGCAACTAATGCCGATATCGCTCTCTGGAACTCCCGTCACCATCATAATCATCGTCTCCATCATCATCGATTTTCATAATCATCACCGGTGAACTGTTGTAACTGCCGGACCCGTCGCCGGATTCCGACGACCAGAACATGAGCGAGAGAGGGAGACCGAGAGGGTGAAGGTGTGGTTGGGTTATGATATTGTTTGGAGAGGGAGGGAGTTCTGTGAGAGAGAGACCGTAGAGAGAGAGAGGCGGTGGTGTGATGGCGGAGGTGGTACGGTGGTGGTGGCGGAGGTGGTGCGGTGGTGGTGGTAGTTGTAGAGAGAGAGAGTGTTTGTAGAGAGAGAGAGCAGAGAGAGAACTGGTGGTGTGTGTTGTGTGTGAAGTTGTTTTTAAGGAAAAAAACAAACCCTCTTCTCCTTGCAGACTGCAGACATTTGGGCCACATCTTCTCTTGCAGATGCCTGCAGATATGGTCCACAGACTTCAGACATTTTACCTCTGAAAAAACAAACAGCACCTTAGTTGTATTTGGATTAAATTTGATTGTGACCACGACATCACGTCAAATTTTGGCGCCGTTGCCGGGGAGTAGTGCGCAACGTGTGTTATTTTTATTCCTTTTTAGTTTGTTATTTTTCTGGTTTACGCTGGGTGTGTTAGTGTGCAGGTATTTACAGGTGCATGCGTACTAGAAGCTCTCACAAGCTATCACCTTTGGCGTTTGATCCGAAAATTGAGCGAACACTAAGAGGAAACAGAATTTTGCTAAGAGAGAACAGAATTAGCGGTTCACCAACAACACCAATCACACCACTTCGATACATGGATCAACCACCACCACCCACTACGGGTGAGCTTATTCACCCATTCATACCATCATCTACACAACCTTCACCAAATACCACCATGCCTAACACTACTGCGGAACCCATTCCACCTCATGATGTTACAACGTCCAACACTACACAACCCATTACCACTCAAGATGGACCTCCACTTACCTATAACCCTTCCACTACAATTCCACCATTATCCCATTTCTTCCCAGCTTCAGGTCAATCATCCTCTACTTATACATTACCACAAGGCTCAACTATTGTTCATGCTACTTCATCATTTAGACCACCAAACCAGTCGGGCTTTCAAAACTCATCTTTTCCATTTGGGCAACCATCGGGTATAGGAGGAGATGGATACGAAGAAGGATATGAAGATTTTGAGGGTTATGAGGAAGAAGGATATGCTTATGTGGGCGATGGGGAACAAGGAGAACTTACGTACGTGCCAGGGCAAACTCAAAGAATGCTAAGTGTTGGTGGGTTTCAACAACAACAAATTATACCACGACATATTAGGCCAAGGCCACAAGGGCCACAAGTGCAACGTCCTATACCATTGCAGCAAGTTCGTCCGCAAAATGTACAACCACAATTCCAAAGGTCGATTCAACACCCACCGATGCCACAATAACAATTTCAACCCTATGTACCACAAGGGCCAATGCAAAGACCAATGGGTCCTATTCTACCAAGGGTTTGGGTGGGTGTGCCAAGAAGGCATCTTAGAGAACATGCAAGAGGCATTGAAGCGCATTTTAGGCTGGTAATCACTCAAAATCCTTCACCGGTAGTTATTCCTCACAATGATCAAGGGAGGACCTTTGAAGTGAGAACAAATTCTTTGCAAAGTTTGCCGAAATATAAGGGTCTAGCAACGGAGGAACCGTATTTTCATTTGGAGGCCTATGACTCAATTTGCAATACTCTTGGGAGTCAAGGTTTTTTGGCCGATGATGTCAAGTTAGTTTTGTTTCAATTCTCTTTGGAGGACAAGGCAAAGAAGTGGTTCTACACTTTGCCTTCAACATCTATTTACACTTGGGCGGAGATGCAACAAATATTTCTAGATGAATTTTACACCGCTCAAAAGACCAATGATGCTAGGAAGGGATTGAGGAGTTTTCAGCAACAACAAGGTGAAATGTTTCATGAGGCCTTTGAGCGTTTCAATATGATGATCAAGAATTGCCCTCACCATGGAATTGAACTTTGGGAATTAATGAATGCTTTCCATGAGGGGTTGAGTGCCGAAGATGCTCGAGACTTAATGTCTATTACTGGTGGCACTTTTGGTACGAATTATGAGCAAGATGATTGGGAGTTCTTGGAGCAAATGGCAATCACTTCAAAGAGGAAAGCTCAAGCATCAAGGAGAGCACGACCGGCAGTTATCCGAACTCAAGTGCATGCGGTCGATGATGGTAATGTACAAATTTCTAACCAAATTTATGATGTTTGTGCTATTTGCAATGAAATAGGTCATGCGGCTGAAAATTGCCAAGGAGTGGTGGAAGGGCAATATGAGGAAGTTCATGCGGTACAAGGTCAAGGAGGGGGTGGTAGAAACTATAACATGAATTCTAACACATATCACCCCGGGTTGAGGAACCACCCAAATTTCCGGTATGGGAACCCTTCAAATCAAGCTAACCCGAACTTTCAAGGTAGCCAAGGAAACTTTGGTTCGCGCCAACCTTACAACAATCAAAGTGGATATAGAGGTGGGAACAACCAAGGGTATCAAAAACAATATCAAACGGGTCAAGAACAAGGGGGGTCTTCGGGTGGAAATGAGATGATGGATATGTTGAAGAGCATGCAAGCGGAGATGCAAAAGAGAAATCAAATGGATGATGCTCGCATACAAAAGGATGAGGCCCGAGACAAGGCAATTCAAACCTTGACCACCCAAATGGGTCAACTCGCAACCGAAGTGGCGGACTTGAAGAAAAACAAAGGTCAATTACCAAGCGACACTAAGGTAAACCCGTCTCATAATACTTCTAGAGGTAACAATGTTAATGTTCATCATGTAAATGTTTTGAGAAGTGGGAAAGAGTATAAAACCAATCCTTCACCGGATTTGGTTGAGGGGGTGGTTGAAGACATAACGGGTCAAGATAGTGAGGAAGAAAATGAACCAACTATTATTTCTTCTAAAAAAACCCAATTTTGAAAAACCCAAAATTAATAAAGAAAATGAAAATAAAAATGAGGAAGGGGGATCTAGTCAAGTACCATTTCCCTCGGCTTTTTTTAGATCCGGGTAGGAAAAATTTTATTTCAAAACAGGGTCCTCAAAAGGAAGAAATGTGGGAGGTTTTCAAACAAGTTAAAATCAATCTTCCTTTACTTGAAGCAATAAAACAGGTACCCGCTTACGCCAAGTTTTTGAAAGAATTGTGTACCCAAAAGAGGCAACAAAAAGTGCCTAAGTTGGTTGACTTGACGGAGCGGGTAAGTGCGGTCTTGAAAGGAGATCTTCCTCCTAAGCTACAAGATCCGGGAACGCCTCTCATAAACATCCAAGTGGGAAATTTTCAAACTGCAAGGGCGTTATTGGATCTTGGAGCCGGAGTAAGTATTCTACCGGGGGGGTTATATGACCAATACGATTTTGGTCCATTGAAACGGGTTGAGATAACGGTGGTATTAGCCGATTTGTCTCATAAACTTCCTCGGGGTATTGTACGGGATGTGATAGTTAAAGTTGATGAGTTTTATTATCCCGTGGACTTTCTTGTGCTAGACTACTCATCCGCGGACCCAATTCAACAACAAAATGTTATTTTGGGTCGGCCATTTTTGAACACCGCAGATGCCGTTATCGATTGTCGATATGGTACGGTCGACATGACATTCGGTAATAGAAAGATGAGATTAAATGTTTTTACTAACGGTACTAACGTTTATGGTGATGAGTGTTTTCTAGCAGATTTCATAGATGGATATGACCCAAAGGAGTTCGAGGAAGAGATTTTGGGTTCTTGTGTGTGTGATGTGTCTTTGAAGGTGCATGCATGTGAGTTGGAAAAGGAAGAGAAGGAGCAAGAGGCTTTCGCGGTGAAAGAAGGAAGACCGCCATGGACCCACCAAACTGATACTTTACCGGTGGGAATTGATTCGGGTACAAAGCCTTCTTTGGAATGTCCACCAAGTGTGGAATTTAAGGAGCTACCGAGACATTTAAAGTATGCATTTTTGGGAGAGAATGACTGTAACACCTCGTAAAATCACGTTCAACGAAGTATTGACACATGTAATTAAACCCTAGTAAAGTCAAACCTTGAATATAAGGGACTAATTTTTTGAAAAATCGAAAACTTTGATTATGAAAGAACTGGAAGTATTATCATACCTAAAATAAGTTTCTAAATAACCTTCTACGGTTTTATACTCACAAATGAGCCACTTGTTAATCAAGTGTAGCCGTTTATGTGATTAATTGAAAGTTTGCGCAATAAAGGGTTAAAAGCGTCAACATGTTAACCCTTACCTCTGAGTGACCTTTTAACAAACCGAGAGCCTCATGATATTTGATTATACTCTCGGGAATGCCAATCATTGACCATTCAAGGCTTTTATGCCTAAAAGAGAATTTACGCGCAACTTTGCAAGTATAAGGGACTAAAAGTGTCAATATGTTTAATTATACCTCTGAATGACCTTTTATCGAGACCGAAGCATTACGATGTTTAATAATACTTTCAAGAATGCCTAATATGGATTATATGAGGCTTCAATGATATTAAATGATGAGTTACGCAAGTTTGCGCATTAGAGGGACTAAAGTTGACAAACAAGGAAAGTATGTGAGTATAAGGGTTCAAAATGTCAACAATGGATAAATATATTTTACAATAACCCTACATGATGTTTATACCCTTAAACGAATAAATCATGGATCATACGAAGCTAAATATGAAAGAAAGTGAGAGATTACAAACTACAGGGGTTAAATGTGTCAACATGTTTAAAGTATACCTCTGAGTGACCTTTTAGCAAACCCGAAGATTTGTAACAATTAATTATGCTCACTAGAATGTGTGATAAAAATTTCATAAAGTTTCGTTATCGTATGAGAAAGTTATGATCAAATTCGTACACGAGGGGTTAAAAGCGTCAACGTTGAAATTTAAGACTTTTCGGTGATCGTGTGAATAGCCGGGGACCTAACAAAGTTAGTTTATGACTTGGAGTCCTTAAAAGTCAAGTTTGGGGGTTACAAGTGCAAGAAAGCATCTTAAAAATCAAGTTTGGAAGTTCAGGGGCCAAACTGTCAACTTTTGAAAGATGTATCATGCTGACCAGGTCCTTGCGCACCTCAACAATATGGATGTTACGGTGCGCAAGCAGTGCCCAGATGCAGCAACTCATTTATTTTGCCTGTTCAGCCCATTCAAACGTCAAGTATTGCCCTTTTTCACTTCCATGCTCGTCCCCTACTAATTTTAGGGTTTAGGGATATGTGTTAATGATCAGGGATCACTCTTAGACTTAGTTGTCATCATCAAGATGGATCAAGAACACTATAAAAGGCCACTAAGTTGCAACCATTTGATCATTCACTTCTTGTGCAATTCTGGAGCTTTTGGGAGCTTAAGAGCAGACACAAGACCTTCCTAATCAAGCATAGGACTTCAGTAAGTTTGCTTAACCTTACTTAGTTAAGTTTTTACTTAGTTTAAGCTTAAAAGTCAAACCGTCGTAATTAACGGTTGACTTAACGATTAATCACTAATGGTCCAGTGATTAGTCGAATTGAAAGTAGTTATAAGTTGGTAATTATGTGGGTAATAAATCCTTAAAAGGGTTCCCCCTGATTCCCACTCTAACTAGGTCAAATGCCGGGTCAAACTTGTGATTAAAAAGTCAACAGGATACTTAGTTTCTAATTTATACATAATTAGCAATGTAGAACACATACAACCTGTTTGATCATTAATATAACTTGGTAATTAGTGTAAGAACATGTCTAAACATGTTCAACCCGACAATTTCTTGTTTAGACCCGATTCGGAACCGAAAGTCGCAAAGCTTTGACTTTTGCTTTGACTTCAGTTCTGACCCGTTATGGTATGTTTTAGAAATACCTTAAAGCTCTATTTGGACCAGGTTACATGCTAGTATAACCCTCTGTGATTATACACCATGGTTCATTAGTTAACCAATTAATACGCATGATTCCGTTAATTGCTCATATGTTGACCATTATGCCCTTTTCACCTTAAAACGTGATTTTTGAAAATGTAAAAGTGTAGAAACCTTAGTTACTGATATATAAACTTGTATGCAAAGTTTGACATCAGTTTGAGGTGTAGATTGAGAGTTATGCTCATTAGCGTAATTAAGAAGCTTTATGTTAATTAAACGGCGTAATTAGCGTATAGCCTAGTTAAGCCTACTTTTTGATATCAAACTTATTACCCACTGATGTAATATATTATTTTGGGATTTTTGAAGATTTTTAATTAATTTTAGGCTGAGCATAACTAATAGTCGTAGGCTTAATCCGGTAATTGTCGGTTTTGCCCTTACGGGCCATAAAATGAGTTTTACATATCTAATCGACTCCAAACTTTTTTCTACTGATCTTAAATGATAAATAAATTATTTTAAGCCTTCTGGAATAATAAAAATATCAGCTTTGTATGTAGAACCCGGAAACGGCTCTTAATCGCCTTTTAAGCGTTTTTAACGCATAGTATGTACTATAACTATATTAAACATACAAGGGTTGATACATACTGATATTTTAGGCAAATTATAATATTTTAACAGTAAGCAAAAGTTTTTTTAACTCAGACTTCAGTTTTGAGCTTTACGGCTTATGTGAAGTTACCAAAATGCCCCTACGGTGCATAATTTGGTTATAATTGATAAATTTCACATATATACTTTACCCTACTGTTATAAATTAGTAAACTAAGTATTTTTTCTGATTATATCAGACCTGTAACTCAGGTTAATACTTAGACTCTTTTATAACCTTGAAAATGACCAAACTACCCCTACGAGGCATAGTTTGTGTTTAAATTCATTTCGGGCATAATAAAAGACATCTTACTGATTTCACAACATATTTGAAGCATATTAACTTAGGAAACCTGTATATGGCTCTTATGAATACCCGTTACGCTTATTACGCGTTCGGTTCGGTTTATGTAACTAGTTTGCATAAATTAGCCGAAACGGGTCAAAACTTATCGGTTTTATCTCAAAATCCAGAATGTGTATGAAATACCCATATTAAGAAAGTATACGAACTTGTTGGGTCTAAATCACATTCTATTCCGGTCTTCGCCTAATCGTGCGTTTGAACCGTATAATTAACCGGTCTAAGCCTAGGCTTAATTAAAGACCCGTTAGCATTCTAATTGGTTATTTATACCATCATTCCAGACTAGAGCCTTCCGGTAAATTGTATCTACGCTTACTTAAGTGAATACGGCTGAGTTATTATAATTCTTGCTATTTAAGACAGGAGCTAGCTCAGGTAAATACTCTTAACTTATTTTCCCTATTACGGGCTTGGGATACGGTAATATAAATACCGCATGGTCAGGTATGGGATTCAAAGACCAATAAGTCGGGAAATCCAAATAACCTGTTTTAATTCATATTGCTTGACTGAAACATTGGGGGATTAATGCGACCGTGTCCTGGATATCCTTGAGTCATTAAATGCAATGGCCACGACCTAAGCACGGGGTGTAGGCATACACCTGACAGATGCTATATGCTTATTAATTAATTATACCCAATAAGGGATTCCCAATAAGGGAATAGTGGTGTGTTGATTAATCATGAACCGGCATAGAACCGGGCCCCGTATGTAGAGCAAGTTATGTAAGACTGATAACATGAAATATAGTTTGTCCCAAGTGTAAAAGATTAATTTTGCCTCTGTGCATTTAATCAAGTATAAAAGATTAATTTTGCCTTGTGCATTTTAATCAAAGTGTCAAAACATCTTCCTGCCTTGAGCACCTAAACAAATTTTCATAGACATTTTCAAATGAGTCGGTTGAGTGTATTTACCAGTGAAAACTGACGTATTTTCAAAAGTCTAAGTGACAGGTACAAGTACGTAATAGGCTGGAAGCTGCTCAGGACGTTAATAAGGAATCTTGCAAGTTCTAGGCGTCTAAAGTCTGTTGAACAATATTTATGTTTTAAGATCCGCCTGTGGATCCTTTACTTTCCGTTGTAATACTTGATATTACTTTATATTCGGATTGTAATATATTTATCTTTTGCTTCCGCTGTGCATTTATATATTGTGTTGTTTGACTATGATGATATCAACTACGTCACGATATTCCCCACCGGGCCCACCGGTGACACGTGGAAATCCGGGGTGTGACAATGACACCTTACCGGTGATCATTGCTTCTAATTTGGCGGTATCTCAAGAAGAGGAGTCGATACGGGTGTTGAAGGCTCACAAGGCGGCAATTGGGTGGACGATAGCCGACTTAAAAGGTATTAGTCCATCCATTGTAATGCATAAAATCATTACAAGTGAGGATGCGAAGCCAACCCGTGACACACAAAGAAGGTTGAACCCGAACTTGAGAGAAGTGGTCAAGAAAGAAGTTATCAAGTGGTTGGATGCGGGGATCATTTATCCAATTTCGGACAGTGCGTGGGTAAGTCCGACCCAGGTAGTGCCTAAAAAGTCCGGCATCCAGGTAATAAAAGACGAACAAGGTGAGCAAATCGCCACCCGCCCGGTCACCGGGTGGCGATTTTGCATCGATTATAGAAAATTAAATGCGGCTACCTCCAAAGACCATTTCCCGTTACGCTTCATTGACCAAATAATTGAAAAACTTTCCGATCAAAAATACTACTGTTTCTTGGATGGGTATTCGGGTTATAACCAAATTTCTATTCACCCGGACGACCAACACAAAACCACGTTTACATGTCCATATGGTACATTTGCTTTTCGGCGAATGCCATTTGGACTATGTAACGCCCCGGCCACATTTCAAAGATGTATGATGAGTATATTTTCAGACATGGTCGGGGAATCTCTTGAAGTGTTTATGGATGATTTTTCCATCTTTGGCCCAAGTTTAGATTCTTGTGTTGACGAATTGGAAAAAGTTTTAAAAAGGTGTGTTGAGACGAACTTGGTGCTAAGTTGGGAAAAAAACCATTTTATGGTTCAAGAGGGTATTGTGTTGGGGCATGTGATTTCGGACCGGGGAATGGAGGTAGACAAAGCAAAAATTCGGGTAATTGCATCTTTACCCCCACCAAAGAATGTTAAGGGGGTGAGATCATTTTTGGGACATGCGGGGTTTTATAGAAGGTTTATTAAGGGTTTTAGTGTAATTACAAAACCTTTATGTAACTTATTATTGAAAGATGTTCCATTTGATTTTACTGACGAATGTTTGCAAGCTTTTTGTGTGTTGAAGGAACAGTTGGTGAAGGCTCCTATCTTGCAACCACCGGATTGGTCGAAGCCATTTGAGATTATGTGTGATGCTAGCGATACGACCATTGGAGCGTTTTTGGGTCAAAGGGTCGATAAGAAGCCGGTGGTAATCTATTATGCAAGCAAAACTTTGTCCGAGGCGCAACTGAATTACACCACAACTGAGAAAGAATTATTAGCGGTGATGTATGCCTTGGACAAGTTTAGATCATACATTTGGGGGAGCAAGGTGATCGTGTATTCGGATCATAGCGTGGTCCGATATTTAATGGAAAAGAAGGATGCAAAGCCCCAGTTGATTCGTTGGGTGCTTTTGTTGCAAGAGTTCGATCTAGAAATTCGGGACAAAAAGGGATGTGAAAATGTTGTTGCGGATCATTTGTCCCGGATCCCTTTGGAAGGTGTTGATGACCCGAGTGAAATTAATGAACGGTTTCCCGATGAGCAATTGTTAGCCGTTTCTACTTTTGTTGCACCTTGGTATGCTCACTACGTGAATTATTTGGCCAAGGGTGCAATTCCGAATCATTGGACAAAGAAGAGACGACAACAATTTCTAAGTCAAGTAAAACAATACATTTGGGATGAACCAGATTTGTTCAAAATTGGACCCGATCAAGTGATAAGAAGGTGTGTTCCCGAAACTGAAGTATTAGAGATTTTAACCCATGCTCATTCGTCGGCATGTGGGGGGCATTTTAGTGGGAACAAGACGGGTTACCGGGTATTATCATGTGGGTTTTATTGGCCCACAATTTTCAAGGATTCTTGTGAGTTTGCCCGGAATTGCATTAATTGTTAAAAAGTTGGAAGCATATCGAAGCGGGATGAAATGCCTTTACAACCAATTTTGGTGGTTGAGGTGCTTGACGTTTGGGGGATAGATTTTATGGGTCCGTTTCCTAACTCGAATGGGTTCTTATACATATTGGTTGCGGTTGACTACGTTACAAAGTGGATAGAAGCCATTGCTACAAGGAACAATGATCATTCCGTTGTATGTAAGTTTGTGCAATCCAACATATTCGCTCGATTCGGTGTGCCAAGGGTGATAATAAGTGATGGTTGGTTCACATTTCAAGAACTTCAATTTCAGCAAGTTGCTAAAAAGATACAATGTGAATCATCGAGTGGCAACACCGTACCATCCGCAAACAAGTGGACAAGTTGAAGTGTCCAACCGTCAAATTAAAGAGATCCTCATGAAGACGGTAAAAACGGATCGAAAAGATTGGTCAAGTAAACTTGACGATGCGTTGTGGGCATATCGGACGACCTACAAAACTCCAATTGGTACTACCCCTTATCGGATCGTGTATGGGAAGGGGTGCCATCTACCAATGGAGTTAGCACATCGAGAGCATTGGGCCATAAAAACTGTTAATGCGGATTACGATGAAGCGGGTCGAGTGAGAAAGTTGCAATTGAATGAGATTGAGGAGATTAGAGATGAAGCCTACGAATGTGCTTCCGCATACAAAGACAAACCGAAGAAAGTTCATGATGCGAAGCTAAGGAAAAAGACTTTCGAAGTGGGTCAAAAGGTGTGGTTGTATAATTCAAGGTTGAAGATGTTCGCGGGTAAACTCAAGAGCAAGTGGATGGGCCCCTACGTCATCCGAAGAGTGGGGAAATTTGGTGATGTCGATATAGAAGACGAACAATCCAATAGGCAACAAACGGTGAACGGGCATCGGCTCAAACCGTACTTGGAAGGTAACGACATCAACCATATTGACCTCGACAAAGTGGGTTACATTTTACGCCCATTGGATGATGAGGAAACGTGAAAGAGGCCCAGGTTTGGTGTTTTGTACATATTTTAGCTTAGTTTAGTTTGTTTTGGGTTTGAATAAAGTCCCGTTTAAAGCTTGTGTTTGAAACAAGTGTGGGGAAATTCGTACAAATTTCCCGAACATAGTGTTGAGGACAACACGGGTTGGGGGGTAGGGTTAATTTTCATGTTTTCAAAAATTTAGAAAAACCATATAAAATTAAACAATTTTATAAAGTAAAAAAAAAACAAACAAACATAAAATTTTTTCGAGATTAAGGGTTTTTGGTCCCCCCCAGCGCCCAGTACCCCCCGTAAGCTACGGTGGGGGGGGGGGGCGTAGCTTACAGCAGAAATCAAAACAGAACTTCCTTACGGCACCAACACCCTGATCTACGACGGAGTCTTTTTCACCCAGATACCACCGTAACCTACGGCACTGTGCCGTAGGCTACAGCACCGAGTAGGATGATTAGGGTGGAGCTGCTCGGCGGTTTCATTTAGAAAAAAAACCGGAATTTAATAATAATAATAATAATAATAATACTATTTTTTTAATAAAAACAAAACTCTTGACTTTACCCCAACCACATATTTCGATCAAACCACCCCAACCACACACTTCTTCTTCTCCATTCTTCCACTCAAGAACCCTAGTTCTTCACACCTTCAAAGCTTCATAGTTCCTTCAAATCTTGTCCGAATCCAGTGATTTTTTAGTCCATTTTGGGTGAAATTTCACAAGGAATCCAGATTTACACTTGTATTTCAAAGATTCCATTGTTTTGGGGACGGATTTAAGCATTGGGGTGCCGAAAATTTGGGGATTTTTGTGGGTTTTTGCGTGAACATGGATAGTTTGTTATTCTCATCTTCTACAACATTAAGGTATGCAATTTCTTGTCATTATTTGAAGTACATTGAGGTTTGTAAGTTTTCATTATAGTTTTTGCTTACACACTTGCTTGTATGAGATAGATGATAGGATTTTGTGAGCCATTGATTGTTTGGGTATGAATGTATTTGATGTCTAGTAAAAATCTTTTGAAAAATTCTGAATTATAGAGACATCATGCCAAATTTTTGTGTGAAAGGATGAATCTTTGGTGTTTTTTGTACATTTATACCCGTAACATAAAGCAAGTGTGGGGAAGATTTTGGAAATGAACTAACTTGAAATGTTTTGTGTGGTTTATGAATGTGTGTAGGCATGGTGAAAACAAAGGGTAAAGCGGTTGCAAGCTCATCTAACCAACCTCAAGGGGAAGAGGATCAGCCAAAGAGGAGGAGATTGACACGGGTTGGTGACCCGGATTCGTAGGAGGATGCGCCTCCAAGGGGTCCGAAACCGGATTGGACATCCGGTTCATTGCTTGACCAACCCGCGGAATGGAGAGAGGACTTGTTCCACGAACAAATGAACAAGTTGAAGCAAAGGGCTGAGGCATTTATTTGTGAAAAGGAGATCCGGGAAGCTGATTTTGGGCCGTTTGGGATAACGGCAAAGTTTAAAGAATTGGGTTGGGGGGCAGCTTTGAAGTGTTATGATGGCGAGGTGAAGAAGATGTATGATACTCAGATTCAAGAGTGGATGGCTTCACTCGAATGTCCCCCGTTTAAGGCCCCGCAAAAGATGAAGCTTATTGGATGGTGTAATGGGGTAAAGGTCGAAATGTCTTATGATTCATTGCGCCGAATAGAAAAGTTTGACGACCTACCAGCTGGTCAAAACATATACCCAAGCCTTAAGGATCTCTACATTGAGCCTGAGAAGCACCCTCAATGGCAAAACATGTTGGATTATCTCTTCCTTCCGAGTACGACACATGGTAAATTGTATAGACGAAATTTGAGAATGGAGGCGAAGTTGTTATTGGTTCTTTGTACATACAATGTCATTCCGCGGCGGGGTGACAAGATGGAGGTCCGGTTTCAAGAGGTGCCAATCTTATATATGTTGATGCATGGTTCTCCCAAGGTTCCCTTCCGATTTCTAGTGTTGAACAACATCTGGTTAAGCCGAAATAGTGGAGAAAGAAAAATTGTGCCTCATTGCCGTTTGATCACGGCGTTGTTGAAGAAATATGGGGCAATTAAAGGTGATGAAAAAGGTTCTTACAAGAGGTTTAAGCCGTTTGATTTGTAGAATCTGGGGCCAGGTTGGGAGTACAAAGAATCGGAGAGGTATCATAAGCTGAAGACAGATGGGAGAAGATGGAGAGTTATCAAAGCGGATGCGAGACCACTACGACCGGGCGAGGCTAATGAGCCCGAAACGACTGATGAAGAAGCTAGTGGTGACGATGATTACCATGAAGACACTTTCATGGTTGATACTCTGATAAGGGGCGCTGGTTATGTGGGGAGTGCGTTCGACTATGCACAACAGGCCTATGATCCTTATTGGGCTCATTCGGGGAATATGGGCCAGATTATTGAACAAAGGCGACCACCCACTTTTGGCGAATGGACTGAACCCAACCAAATGCTCTTCGATCAACAAACTTTTATGGGGGCGAGTATGGAGAGGGCTTTGAAGCAGAGTTATGATAGGAGTGAGCAATGGAACCGTGCTCATATGTATGCCCATGAAGAAGAAGTGAACAATCGCTACCTAGACGATCGCCAGAGACGCTTGCATGATCAGTGGCATTCGGGCCAACCACTTGAAGCGGATCCGCCAGTTGTGGATTATACTACATTCCCGCCTCATGACGGTAGTGTGTCATATCCCACCCCACCATTACATCATTCTCAATGGGTGGATCCACACGCTATGAGTTATCAGCAGGCGAATCCAAGTGGTGATCAAGGTAGTAGCAGTGGTATCGGAGCTTTTGGGTTTGGAGAGTGGAACGACATGATGACATCCATCTTCGGGCCTCCACAGCCGAAGTACTACTAGCCAGGTCGTATCTTGCTCCTTTGTATATTTGTGTATATTTATTTATCTCGTATGTTATGTTTATGTTTGGGAGGTAGGGTGGTGTTTTGATGTTGATTGTTTTTGTTGGGATGTGTTAGCGGTGGTGTGTTTGAATAAAAAAAAATTGGGATTTGAGAGTATTAGCGAAAGCTAATGTTGTTGATTAAAAGCGATCTTTTCCTCAAAACCATACATTGGGACAATGTATCCCAAGTGTGGGGATGGGGGAAATTTTTGAGAATTTAAAAATTTTTGTAAATCCGAGCGAAAATTGTCAAAAATTTGAAAGCTCGATTTTGTCCCGCTTGACACACCGACACCTATTCCTAGTCTTTTCTTGGTGAGAATTTGGGCCACATATGATTGTTATTGATATTTCTTTGTTTGAGTGGCGGTGTGTGTCGTGTGTTAATAGAACTTGTGTACGAATTCTTGTTAAATCCTAGAATTAGCATGCTTTTGAAAATGATAAGGGACTTTTAGGAAGCCTCGTCTAGATGTGTGAGAGTGCGGGATTGGTGGGTTGGACCTCATACTTTACATATATGAGCTTGGTATTGTGAGGGGTGGGGGTTTGGTCCTTAGAAAGCCACGTTTGAGCCTTAGACCATTCGGTTGTGACCCAAGCCTACTTCCTATAAATTTTACCTTTTGAGATGACCCGGTTTAGGAAATTTAGTATGTAGTGTTGATGTTCGTGTATATATTGTTGAGCTTTTATGTTTTATGCTTGAATTCAAAAAAACCAAAAAAAAAAAAAACAAAAAAACAAAAAAAAAAAACAAAAAAAAAGAGAAAAATATGAAAAATACCAAAAAGAGTGTTCAGTTGTAATAGAAGTTGAGAAGTTTATGATGTTTTGTATATATTTGGTGTTTGCTTTGTTTAGTAGTAGAAATAAAAACTGGGTCAAATCAATTAGCTCTTATATATATTTCTCCCACTATGTTCCTACCTTTGCACCTAACCCCGTTACAACCCGTAAGTCTTTTTGATTCATAAGCATGCTAAATATTTGATAGGAGGAAACTTGATTTTTATACAAGTTTATTGTCGCACACACACACATACGCATTGAGTGGTTTAGCATCATGTGTTATTATTTCTTGTCACCGAGAGTTTTTGTGAGGGGTGTGTCTTGTGGTATGATTGAAAGTTAGTAGAAGGACGGCACATTTTAGTTTGGTTTACAAGATTGATCGCTTAAGGTTATGAATAGTTGTTGAATGGGTTGCTTGGGACAAGCAACGGGTAAGTGTGGGGATGTGACGGGTGGTCCGTAGGACAACCCTTAATGCCGTTAAATAGAATAAAATCCCATACTTTGTCCGGTTATTTGCTTGAATTTGGTAACCACTATACGTTTGATGATGCAGGTGTTAAAATGCTCAAAATGCGGGTTTTAAGTGGTTTGGATGGATGCTAGGAGTTGGTGGAGTTAAGGAATGGAAGAGGTGAAGATTTGGTGAATAAATAAAAGGAAACAAGGCTCAGTGCCGTAGCCTACGGCACCTGGCCGTAGGTTACTGCCCCAACTCTTTCAAGAATATCCCCGCCGTAAGACAGAGTGTAACCGTCGTAAGGGACCTTTGCTCGCCGTAAGCTACGACCCTGTGGCGTAGCTTACGGCACCTGCTGACTTTTTGAACATGTTGACCGCCGTAAGCTACGGCGGCTTGGCGTAGCTTACGGCGCCGGCCATTCCAATTCTGTAACTTCTTCCATTAATGCTCATTTGATGGGGTTTTTATGGTGTCTAATGATGTTTTCTCGGTTACTTATCACTTGGGCACGAATTTGGAGAGCATCTTGGAGACTTTGGCAAGAAGAACACTTCCTTAATCATTAGTTTTGTTGCTTTGATCTTTATGAACAATAATACTATTGCTATGATGTTGTTTCAAGCCATGAGTGGCTAAACACTTTGTGATCATCCTGGATTGAAGGTTTGCTTGAGACATTTCATGTTTGATTTCCTAATTTCTAGAATAACAACCTTTATCTTTATGGTTTGTTTGTTATGGTGTGTGATTGTTTGTTAGTAAATTGTTAATTCTTATGTCAAACTAATTAGAAACCATACGTTCTTGGTGCCGTTGGCAATCGAGATATCATGGGTATAGTTAGGCTTGGGTAAGGGTTGATTGATCATCGGGTAACAACCTCACGTTCTAGGAATCTGAGTACTTAGTTCCCTTTCATCACTGCAAGTAGTCACACATGAGCTATGTCTATGTAGTTCTTTATAGTGGAATGATAACATGAATGTCAATTGAAACCGGAAGTCTAGGATGGTCATTTGTCTCTAATTTGCTTACAACCAAAACTGTTCTCTTGCAATTTAATTAGTTAATTTAGTTTTAAAATAACTCCAATCAAATCAACTCTTGAATTTTATTTTATTTGCAACTAGAGTAATTTTAGTCAAGTTAGATAGTCTTCTAAATAACACATATTCCACAAACTCCCTGTGTTCGATACCCACTTACCGCTAACTATTTAGTTGTATTTGGATTAAATTTGATTGTGACCACGACATCACGTCAGACCCCTGAAACCCTAATGTGCATGAAAAACCAAGAAAACAAGAATTTTGAGTTTCAGGCGGGCCGCGTAAAACGTAAGCTTAGGCTTAAGCGGGCCGCGTCAAAGTAAAGTTGACCGGATAAGCGTTCCAGGCCACGTGTCGCACACGTGGCGGACCTACCTGTGACACACAAGCCCTACACGTAGACTAGGGGCTCTCGCGGGCCGCGTAAAAGTGTTGTTAAGGTTTACGCGGGCCACGTAAAACCTAAAATCTGGCTATAAATGGGTTGGACATGAGCAGTTCATCTACACTCAAATAAAGGCTCTGGATCAGCTGGTGCATCGTCAGGCTGATCAACAGGAACAAAATCTGGCTCAAGATCAAGCTCAAAGTCGTGTGGAGGAGATAGTGCAGCTGATATGGCCGTATTATCATTAGAATCAGTGGCATAGCGTCGTAATCCAACTGCCTGCAAGGTGGAAGAAGTCACATACTAAAAGGAATCTAGGACGGAGTGTAAACTAGTGTCAGGGGAAATCTCAACAACAGGGATCTCAAAAAGTGGAATAGCAATAACGTCCTCATCTAGCTTTTCATCACCTTGGGCGTCATCAAAAGGACCATCAACAAACAAATCAACGCAATATCAATCAAATCGTCAAAAGACAAATCCTCGAGAGGAATGGCCACTAAAGGAACGGGAGCAAGGATCGGTGTCACGACATGCTCACCATCGGGATGATCGATGATAAGATGCTCATGGACAGGAATGAGAATAACAAAAGGATCCTCGTCTCGAATGCCATCAGTAGTCGGTAAATTATCTCCCAAGTCGGGCAGCGCAAATGGCTGAAAACCGTCATCGTTGTCGGACATCATCTCCGGGTCACTCTCGGTATCGGGAGTAAAGATCTCTGGCACACTCTCCCCTGTGCCAATAGCCATGGGGTCATCGGTATCGGACAATCTGTAAGGACCTGCAAAAATGTCCAAAAATGACCCGTAAGTGAAAACTCGGACCCCTGAAACCCTAATGTGCATGAAAAACCAAGAAAACAAGAATTTTGAGTTTCAGGCGGGCCGCGTAAAACGTAAGCTTAGGCTTACGCGGGCCGCGTCAAAGTAAAGTTGACCGGATAAGCGTTCCAGGCCACGTGTCGCACACGTGGCGGACCTACCTGTGACACACAAGCCCTACACGTAGACTAGGGGCTCTCGCAGGCCGCGTAAAAGTGTTGTTAAGGTTTACGCGGGCCGCGTAAAACCTAAAATCTGGCTATAAATGGGTTGGACATGAGCAGTTCATCTACACTCGAAAAACTTTTCAAATGACGAAGTATACTGCTCAAATTCGTGATTTTACTTAGGGAAACGCTGCTACGAATACAGGGTATTAACTCGATCACTGCTACGATACAATGTCCGATCGATTGAAACCGATACGATGGATGTTTAAGTGCTGCCCAAATCAGGGCTATACTTTGTCATTCGTCGTGAGGGTTTTGATTTCGTGAGCTTATCGTAAATGTTGTATTAAGTTACTGACCTTGTTTCGTGTGCATTAAACTAGGTTACACGACTAAATCAGTAGGCTAAACTCTGCCCAATTAAACCTGCAATGTGAGTCATTCTCTTTTATCAACAATGTTTTACAATACCCAAATTGTTTTCAAAAAGTTATAGTTACAGGGATTAAGTCTTGGTTATCTTGAATCACTGGCAAGTGGGGTATTGTGCACATTACTAATTCTCACGGTTAGGTTCACCAACCTAACAGTGATAATCATCACTACTTGGGTGAAAGGACCCAACAGTGGTATGACCATCGTCACCAGGGTGTGACACGGCGCCAGATAAAAAAAAGATAGTAGCCATTGTAATCACTCTTATGCTGTAATTTATAACTAGGAGTCGTTTTAATTAAACTTGAGTGACTCGCCAGTATTTCCCCGCTGATAAAATATTTTTAAACATGTTTCAGGTGACTTACTGTGAATCAAGGAAAAGTGCTACGGAGCACTAACAAGCTTGAAGTGGTGGCTCAATAAAATAAATAAACATGTTTTGTAAAACAAGGGATTTCCTCGTGAATTTCCCTTTACTGTAAATTATGGGGTTGTCCCAAATTGTGAAATAAAATAATTAGGCATTTTCAAGTTTTAAAAGATCCTGTTAAACTTCCGCTATCGCATCAACTAATAAATACCACGGGTTTCTGTCCCGCGGCTCCTAGACCGGGTAACACCGGGACGGGGGCCGTGACACAATCCACTCTCTGATGATGACATAGTGTCTGTAACAAACAATTACAATATATGCACATATATTAACTATCATTGTTTAGCTTGTAACCAAAGATAATGAGATCGTGTAATCATGTATCCTTCCTAGTCTCCCCGACTAAACCACCTAGCCTCCCAGACTAAACCAACTAGCCTCCCAGACTAAACCAACTAGCCTCCCAGACTAAATCAACTAGTCTCGCAGACTAAACCAACTAGTCTCCCAGACTAACCCAACTAGCCTCCCAGACTAACTCAACTAGTCTCCCAGACTAAACCAACTAGTCTCCCAGACTACCCAGTCTCTCGGACTGACCCAGACTACCCAGTCTCTCGGACTGAACCAAAAAGTGACTGTGCGTTGGGTTTCTTTTTATTTTGTAAAAATGTTTGTTTCATGGATTTGGGCGGTTCGTGTATGCAATGAAAACATGTTGTAAAAACATTTTTGTGAGAGCACTAATGATTGTAGTCTAGACTCGAGAAAGAATCCTAGTTCGCTACAATCGAAGCTCTGATACCAAACTGTCACACCCTAACTTTTGCGGAAGCGTGATTTGGTATGAGTTGCTTAATATCATTGCATTCAATCATAACAACAACTATATGATAGAAACCGAAGGTGACCATCCATTAATTAAGCTTAAAACATAAAAACATTGTTTAAAACATAGACATCAAGTTCGAGTACCAACCATGCAACTTGTTTTTAGAGCTCACAAAGGCTCGACAAAAGACATTAATTAAAACTAGGCTTTTAAAGTCGTGTCTTATCTAGAATAAGACGCACAATCCAAATCCTCAGACATAGGACGACACCTTTTATTCTCAACTTTACTTGAAACATCCAAACGCCCGCCAGATCCATACTTAATTTCCTGAAATACATGTAGTTTGAAAAACATCAACAAAAGTTGAGCGAGTTCATGTGTTTAGTGCGTGAGCTCGAATAGACTTGGAAATCATTGTAAGTAAGTATGAATTTGCAACCCTGGTATGAAAGCAACAAGGAAAAACATATCACCAATGGTTTGCAAGGCCATTGATATGTGTGAAGTGATGCAGGAAAACTCAATCCTAGCAGATTTTGCCACGGCTTCAGTTTGAAGACATAGTCACCTCATGGGCCAAATCCCGGTCCACATGGGTGTGGGCTCGCTACACCCAAATAGATCTATCACTCATGTCTCTTGGTCCTACGTCGAGGATTAATGGCCTTAAGTGTTATACCCACCACTCACATGATCAAGTAGTACCCTTCCTTAGCTAACCATACCAAATCAAAATGTTTGTAAATAGTTGTAACATGTATTTCACCTCCGAAGTTATAAAACCGGAAAAAAACAGTTAAAAGAAAAGGGGGGGTCATGAACTCACAGTCTTGCGTCTTCAATAATCGTAATTCAAGCTTCTTCGGTGAACACGACTACCTACAACGCACTAATGTCTATTAGACGAATGGGCCGTGCCTTGACTTAGTATTAATGTCTTTGAGTTACGTTTCATTGTGTCTTCGATATTATTTCGAGTTATATAATTATTTGCTAAAATAATTGATATTTTAACTTAAGTTATATTTATTAAATTTTGGAATAATTGTTAAAACAATATATCTTAACTTAATACTTCCCAATTATTTATACTTGTATTTCCTTCCCAAGGATGGGGGTATTTGTATTTGTATTCTTGTATTTGTATATTTTTGTATTTGTATATTTTTGCCATGTGTTGTGGCCATATTCCGGTGTGCATTTATACATATGAGAATACGTATTTTATTGCATTCATTAAGTATTCATATACTTCATTTCGTATTAATTTTTCCGGAATAATATCCCAAAATAAAAATCCATATATATTTCCAAAATATATATTTAAGAAATACCATTTAGAAAAATTATTTATATTCTTTCACTTGGCAAAAATATTTGTATTTTCATATAAGATCCAAAAGTAATATATTTTCAAGTCTAACTTAGAAAATATATATACAACCATATTTTTCTCCAAAAATAATGTATTTCAAGTTTACTTCAAGAAAATATATATATATATTTCCCAAAAATAATATATCTTCTAATTATTCCGAGAAAATATATTTTTACTTCAAAAATAATATATTTTCTTCTTGTCAAAATATGATATAAATTTGTAATACTAGTAAAAATCATATTTTTGTTCCTTGGTGTCCAAAATATTATTTACCAAAATATACTTTGTGAATCAATTTTTCGGAATATTTTATAAGTTACATTCCTTTGTTCGGTTTCACCAATATTTTTGTGTGTAACTTGTATATTCATATTCTTGGAAATTTTGGTAATATTTTGGATTGTAATCCTTGGTATTTTGATGTGTTATATTATTTCATGTCCTAAAATAATATAGCTAATGCACAAAATATACAAATAATCACACACATGATGTTATCTAAATATATATTTCCTAAATACATATTTAGTCACTTTTATTTATAAAAACCAACCTCCAATATTTGTATTTTTGTAACAAAAAATTATGGCAAAGTTTTTGTAACAATTTATGGCTTAAGATCACTCGTAAATACTCGTTTAAAAACATTTTTCTAAGTGTTTAGATTTTTAGAAAATTCTGTCATAGTTTCCCCTAAAAATAGAGGTTTCCATGCTTTCAATCATATCATTTTTTTTTGTAAAAATCATCACAATCAATCCACAATCAACAATAAACAACCTTTACTTACCAATTTGCCAAAAACAAGTAATAAGCAACCACTTCATGAACTTGAATATTTGTAAAAGTTTGTAGGAACTCACTAGTGTTATTAGTAAGCCTTGTTATCATTTAAAGTGTGATTAGTTCTTTAAAAACTTCATTTTTAAAGATTATAGATGTTTACAACTTCAAATCATGTTTTCTAAAAATATTTCTTTATGCATTCTTCTTGTTACACAAGGGTTTCTACACTTGTTTATCCACCAAAAACAAAGTTTGTTTATGTAAGAACCAAGATTAAGTGAAACTTATATTTTTAACTTGGTTTCTTTGAAAACTCATCCATAAATCTTTAGATCTACAAGTGTTATTACTCACTTTGATCATTATTTTTCAAGAAAACATTATGTTCCTTCAAGTTCATGATCTTTGTGTGGATGATCCATCATCCTACAATACTTCTACTTTCTCATCTTGCTAGATTATGTTTTGAATCATGATCTAGCAAGATCACATGATGATCTATGTCATATGCATGAACAACCAACATTCAACAAGCAAATTATCACATAAACAATTTAGTTTCATTATTAAACATGTTTATGTTCATGTTTACATATTGTGATCTTTAGTGTTCTTCAAGATTATGGTTATGTTTCTCCTTTTAACCACTTAAAATAGAAGTAAACTAGCAAGATCAAGACTCTTACCACTAGCACAAGGCTAGGGATGATCAAGTGTAGAAATGAAGTGGATAAAAGCAAACAAGAGAGGTCCTTGATCTTCCACAAGCTCCTAGCTTCTTTATGTAATCTCTAACACCTTTGTATATACTTGGATTATATGAGAATGATTGAATGAAGGTGGATGTGTGTGTACTTGAGTTCGGCCGAGAGCTCCAAGGGGGAGGAAGAGAAGCTTGTGTGTGTTAGTGTGTGTGAGAAATGAGCATATGGTCTTGCATTTTCTTTTATAAACCATATTCAAGTGTTAACTTGCGTGTAATATGTCATCAAAGAGGGAACCATATCTATTACTAAATTAAAATAAAATCTTGAGGTATAGGGGTGAGCATGGCCGATTTCTAGGTGGGGGGGGGGTAGTAGAGTAGGTTCAAACTAAGTTAGTTTGTTTAGGTTAAAAACCAAGTATATAGTTAGTTACTTGATATTTTATAGGGTGTTATGATGTTCGGGGACCATAACTAGCTTGGTAATGTTAAAACAATGCTCCTAGTGTAAATTTGATGTTTCGGGTAGTGTCCGGTCGTTCGGTTGGTTACCGGTTTGTTAAAGTGCTAAACTATGCAGTTTAACGTGCTTTATATACCCTGTTGTGACACTTTTGATTCTCGACACTTAGGAAAGGATTCAGGACCATTTATCCATATTTCTGCATGGAATTAGATTGTTAAAATGCTGATGTTTGCTGAATTTTGCTGAATTCAGCACTTTGGGTGAGTTTTAGGCACTTTCCGGCACTTAAACTATCACTTAGAAATGCATTTTTGTGATCCTCACTTTCCTACACACTATACTAGTGTAAGACTTACTTTCTAGCTCATTCTGTGTCTCAACACACTGTCTGTCTATCTACTGAACTTCGTCAGCATTTTTTTTTTCTGATTTGTCTGATAGTTGTGCTAGCCGTGTTTCGTGCATCATTTGGACCAATAAAGTTTTCATGCAGTAATGACATGACTTTAAGCTATATATGATGCACATGTATGTATATGGTAATAATCAGAAAGTAGTTCAGGTAATTAATTAGCACAATCATTAAGCATTAATCATCGTCTAATAATCGTATGGATTCATGCAAATTTGACAGTTGTCACAAAAATCTAGTGCCATTGATGACAAAGGAATAAATGAGAAGGACTAAAGATGGGAAATTGAGTTTAAGTTTAATATAACTAGGAACAAACTAACCTAGTGGTAACATGTATATAAGTAACAAGATAATGAGTTTAATCTCATTTATAAGCAAATCGAAACTTGAGGGACTATTATTGGGCAATTTGAAAGATGAAAAATTAAAATTAAATAAAACACCAAAACTCACACACTGATGTGTGTGAGTGTATCGACCAAACAAGAAAAGAACAAGGGGAAACCCTTGTTGATCAAGAATCAGCCCAATTGAAAGGAAATTGAAGATCTTTATTATGCATGTATCAAGATTTTCGATCTCCTAAGTGTTCTTCACACCAAGTAAGTTAAATTTTATGATTTGGTGATGTTGGATGAAGTGGGTTATGATGAATCCGTGAATTTGGTTGAAATTAGAATGATTAATTGTTAATGCTATCATGTTAAAGTTGAATCATTGTTAAATTTTAGTTATTTAGATGATTTAGAATGAAACCCATTGTATGAGTGTGAAGATGATAATCTTGATGAACATGTGGATGCTATAGTGTGATTTTGTGATGTATAAAGTATTATATGATAGATGGTGATAGATGAACTTGATATGGAATTGATGGTTATGTTATTTTTTTATGGTTCATGAGATGAAATTGGGAAGAAACATGCTTAAAACACTTGTACACTATGCTTAAAAAGTGGTATGCACACCAAGTGTTTGATGAAATGCTTGAATCATTAGCTAATGCACACATACATTCAAGCATGTGTAGTTTCAATGTGGTTCATGTTCTATGTAGAAATTTGTGAGAATTATTGTATCATATGGTCTCTAACATGTTTATGATGCTTAGCATAAATTATGAACAAAAATTGATGACTTAAAGTCGAGTTTTAGTTCATAATTCCAAAGATTTACAAAGCTGATTGGAAGTAATTATTGTTGCGCACCTGTTTTGAAAAATTCATATAAAATTAACCGTAGCTCGGTTTTAGGCATATGATATATGGTTGGAAAGCTATCAGAGCATATTACATTTTACATGTGAACATATTGAACTAATTGTCACGACCCCCGACCCCACCCTGGATGGAATCGAGAGCCGCGAGCAGCCAAGTGGTACTGGTGGTTATTTTGAAAACATTGCAGTGGAAATTTCATCAGAATCGTGAGTTAGGAAAAATATCAGAGTTTAGAAAACACCGGATTTTTTATTTATTAAATAGATGGGATAAACCCATGTTTTGAAAGGTAGCTTTAATATAGGATAAATCCAAATACATAAAACAACTTTTCTTAATTTAATTTAATTGATAAAATAAACCACTTCTGTAAGCCTAGTTGGTGCCGCATCCAACTCTAATTCCTGATCTACTGTAATTACCTGAAACACGTTTTAAAAAGGTTTTGTCAGCAAAAAATACTGGTGAGTTCATTCAGGTTTTATAAAATGACCATTAGTTATAATCTACAGTATTAAGGGCGATTACAATGGCTTCTATCTTATTGTTATCTGGCGCCTTGTCACCCGTGTGACGATGGTCATACCACTATTGGGTCCCACCCCAAGTAGTGATGATTATCACTGTTAGGGCTTATTAGCCTAACCTGTGTTAGGGCTTATTAGCCTAACCCGTGAGAAATTAGTAATGTGCACAATACCCCACTAGCCAGTGATTAAGATAACCACGACTTAATCCCTGTAATTATAACATTTGAAAATGGAGTATTGTAAAATGCTTTTGATAAAAAGAGAATGACTCACATCGCAGATTCATACGGGCAAAGTTTAGCCTACAGATAAGCCTTGATATATTGCAGATTTATACAGGCAGAGCTTAGCCTATTGATTAGCCTTGATACCTAGTTTAATTAACAATGCACACGAAACTAGGTAAGTAACTTTAATCCAACTTTTACGACAACTCACAAGATTAAAACCTTCACAACGAATGACAAAGTGCAATACTTAAACATCCATCGAATTAACGACGAATGACAAAGCATAACCCAAGTTTGAGCAGCACTTAAACATTCATCGGATAGTTTCAATCGATCGGACATTGAATCGTAGCAGCGATCGAGTTATTACCCTGTTTTGCGGCAGCGTTTAGTGCTGTGTGTGTTTGGTAGTAATATGGTGATATCTCGAGGTATAAAGCGAATTTTAACGTCGAACCAACGCAGGAAATCAAGTGCCAATGCCCTCTATTTATACTGGAAAGTTGGCTCCCTCGCGTGGCGCGATAGCCTGTCGCGTGGCGCGAGGGGTGCCTTTCTAGCATATGGTAGCCCCGTGTCTTGGTAGCCTAGCTGAGTCAATCGTTCGTTAAAATTCTTTCTACACGTAAAACTGTCGAGATAATACTAACTAGGGTTTACCCCCCTGAGTTTTAGGGGCCCTGATCTTGATTCCGATTGTTCTGAAAATTGTAGGGGTTATGCAGAATTACTTGGGGGTCTCAATTAGGGTTTCCTATTGGGCAAATAAAATAATAGGTAGGACTTTTGATGAGAGTTGTTACAGAATAAAACGGTGAGAAAAGAGAATGGACCCACTTTGTAACTTTAGGGTTCAACTAGAAAGTCTCCTGGTATAAATCTTGGGTATAACTTTTGAGCTATAAAAATATATAATGCACTCGTGTTAAGTATAGTACCCCTAATTCAACCTTATCCCTATGTCACGAGACAGAACCCCAATGAACTTAGTCAGGCAGAGCCTTGACATGTGTTATGGGGCTCAGAGCAATCGGAAAGGGTAGCGGTGATCGGGAGTTAAAACACTTAAAACGATGCATGGCTTTAAAGTATAATGATGTGAAATATTAAAAGAAAAAAAATGAATATAGAAGTGACAGGGGGCTAGAACGAAAGAAAGAATAGAAGCAGAATTAAAAGTTTGAATGGCAAACTCTATATATATAGTTGAGAGGAATTACTCAAGTGCACGACACTTGTTTAAATTGGAGACACGTATCCATCAAACATCACACGTATCCATCAACTTCATTTCAATTAATTGTTTAGTTTGATTTCTTTTATATGCAGACACGTCAACTGTCTACACACACAATTTCAATTTGAAATTGAATTGTGATTTAACTATATTATTATTATATTATTATTTTATATATTTATAATTAATTTAACTGCTTCACTTATTTGGCGCTTATAACTTCTAAAATATGACGTTCTAGAAAATAATAAATATGTCATTAGAACGAGAATATTTATATCTACATTTTGAACCAAATTTCATTAAAAACGGAGTAAGTCCAAATACAATGTATTTTTATAATTTAATTATTAAACGGTCACTAGGCACGTCTAGGTACTTCATATTTCTAATAGTCAACTTACCCATAAGCTACCCGTCTAATAATATAAGTTTTTATATACTTTTATTTTATTTAGAAAGGTCACCCATATACAGGCCAATTAATAATATTTCAACCAACTAAAAATAGTTTTTAAACTATATGGGAATAATTATTTTAAAAATAAACTAGTTACTAGTTACTAGTGGTTAATAAATTTAAACAAACCTATAATTCTTATATGATAAAAATGGGAATGTTACATCCTCCCCACCTTGTTTTAAATCTCGTCCTCGAGATTTGGGCTATGATATCTCTTTTAGAGTTATGTTACATCTTAGTCAATAAAAATAATATTAAGGTAGATGGTACAGAATCAAAATATCAAATTTTATGAATACGAGTTTTATAATAAATTGGACTCAATGATTCAACTGAATTAGTTTCAGAAATCGATATCAAACGAATGAGATGAAATGATATAATGACTAGGTTCAAGCCAAAAGAGATATATGATCAAATAGATGTCTAAATTGAATGTTTAGAAGTTGTGAATGATTTTTAGAATCAATAAAATTCATTGTCAAAAGAAAACTTATTTTGATTGTCAACTGAGGAAGACTCAGAATTAATAAGCTCAAATGAAATAGAAGCACGAAAAATGATTGTCAACTATCGAATTATGATATGAGAAAAATCAATGTGTGGACATTTTATTGAATAGCAAGGATACACCGATTAACAACAGAGTTTAGTGTATCATTGTCTTAATACATAGTTGTATTAAGACCACTTTCAAGGATAAGTCAAGCGAAAAGTATATATAGATTAGCTCAAGCTACAAGTTTATATTGATGCCACAAGGTGTCGTAGTGATCGAAATAATAATAGCGGTGACCGGACGAGTTCACCGTGTTTTAAATCAAATGAAAGTTCAACGAAGTAAGTTCTAATGCTTGTTTTAAACAATCTAGTAGGATTTTTTTTTGATTAAAAATGAAACAATTGAATATTGTTTTTCGATTGAAGATGATAAAGCAATAATTATCACGGAAGGCTCGATTGATGCTGTGGAAACTGTTAAGAGATACACTGAAATATGTAATGAATTTGTGTATCATTATCTTAGCACACGATTGTGTTAAGATTGTTTTTATAGGATAAACCAACAAAGCGGATTCAATATAAATAAATAATTAAATCCGTATATGATGAGTGCAACGAGATGAGCGCAAGCTTTAGATTTGTGAAAACGTCACCATAAGGTGATCATGATTTAAAGAAACGATTCAATGAAATCGAAAACCAAACAAGCATGTTATAGTTCAAAACAATTGAAGTGCTTGTTGGGATTATTTTGAATATGATGGCTTCAATTCATCATATGGGACCTTGAATTGAATGTGTAATGCGAGCAATTCAAACAATTGAACTTGGTTTAAACAAAACGATTTTTTAATAAGAAAGTTCGGACATGGTCACAACAAAAACCATGTATACCAAAGGAAATTGAGTTTTTCAAGAAATTCATTGACTCGATATCAAAGAGTCATAGTTCTGCAATAATGTTGTTCATAGTGCAAAAAAATCAAGTATAGCGAAATGATATTTGAGTTTGGATAAAACGACAAATTAGAATGAAGTCCTCCAGTGGTCTTCATAAATCAAATGAACCACATGCGCAACAAACAGTGCATGTGTAATGTGTGGATTTACCAAAAATGAAACAGATCAATATTCGCTACTATGAAAGAAATCCTCATGGTATGATGACCATTAGGGGAAATAGAAACGCGAAAGTCAACTTATTATGTAGAATTCAGAATTTCAACGAAAGAAATATAAGAACTTTATCTGGAATTTCGTTGTGATAACCGTTGTTAAGTGACATTTACCAAGAAATGTCAAATGAAATGAAATAGGGGATTTGCAAAGGTATGTGACTCCTTTTTGCAGTGCCAATAATTATGACTCTGATTAGACTGTGCACCGATGGTTGTGAAACCTTGTTCCAACGTACCTCAGCGAGATTCATGTCGTTTGTAGGATTATGTGGCAAAGTGCTGCTTTCTGATTAGTAATTCTTCTACTGACGGGATTTGCATTGGTGTCGTCATGCCCAATTATATTTTCCAAAGGTCTTGCCTTGAAAGTCGTGTGTGATATACTTCGACATCTATGGACGTATAATTTAAGTTTCATGTGTTTTCTTGTGCACTAACACAATTTTACATGCTTCTTCCTTGCGTTAATAGTCTATGGTAACGCATTGGAATTTCTTTATACTTTGGATGGTGTCCCTACTTAAAGGGTTTCCAGTGTTTATATTATCGCACGAGTTACGTGGTAGATGATCAAACGAAATAATGTTTGATATCGTAATTATAGATATATGCAAGAGATTCCTGATAAAGAAATCTAGATTTATTATTGACACATATGCTTGTGTTTTATTCCAAATTGTCAATCCTTATGGTTTTTGGATTTCCTTATAGATATACATATCTATATAATCATATATTTCACATGCTGTAATATACATACCCTTAGTAAGGTCAAATGTATTTAACAGATTTATATTTCCAAGAACCAGTCAAATATCTGGTCATGATACTATATAGGGAATTTTGTCACTTGCTGACATATTATATACCTTCTTACCCGGTTCTAGGCCGGAGAGGTAACCTCAGTATATCCAGACAAGTTGGAGAGTCTGCTACACCATACCCAGTCTTGTCGGAGAAGAAATTTAGATTTTCCCATAAATAGTATTTTTCTTAAATTATGATTTAGAAAGTGCATTATGACTTTCAACAACGAATCAGGAAATTAATATTCACCTGACTGATCATATTCTAGAACAAAGTAGTACCAATAAATAAGAAATAACAGTGGTCAAGTGTTATTGCTTATTTATTATACTTGCAATGTTCTAGTTATTATTCTCACGGCATACCAAAATCCATCATACTTTATTTACACAAGTACTTAGCTTATCTTGAAGCTTATACTAAGGCATCTTTTCTTAAGTTCAAGTCTAAATGTTATCATGTGTGCTACCAGTTAATAGCAATCTCCTAACTCTTTTATTTAAGCTTAGGTATTATTATCACAACACCTATTGACTTAAATCAGTGGCTCAATCAGCGGCTCTGATACCACCATCTGTCACGACCCCCGACCCCACCCTGGATGGAATCGAGAGCCGCGAGAAGCCAAGTGGTACCGGTGGTTATTTTGAAAACATTGCAGCGGAAATTTCATCAGAACCGTGAGTTAGGAAAATATCAGAGTTTAGAAAACACCAGATTTTTTATTTATTAAATAGATGGAATAAACCCATGTTTTGAAAGGTAGCTTTAATATAGGATAAATCCAAATACATAAAACAACTTTTCTTAATTTAATTTATTTGATAAAATAAGCCACTTCTGTAAGCCTTGTTGGTGCCGCATCCAACTCTAATTCCTGATCTACTGTAATTACCTGAAACACGTTTTAAAAAGGTTTTGTCAGCAGAAAATACTGGTGAGTTCATTCAGGTTTTATAAAATGACCTTTAGTTATAATCTACAGTATTAAGAGCGATTACAATGGCTTCTATCTTATTGTTATCTGGCGCCTTGAAACCCGTGTGACGATGGTCATACCACTATTGGGTCCCACCCTAAGTAGTGATGATTATCACTGTTAGGGCTTATTAGCCTAACCTGTGTTAGGGCTTATTAGCCTAACCCGTGAGAAATTAGTAATGTGCACAATACCCCACTAGCCAGTGATTAAGATAACCACGACTTAATCCCTGTAATTATAACATTTGAAAATGGAGTATTGTAAAATGCTTTTGATAAAAAGAGAATGACTCACATCGCAGATTCATATGGGCAAAGTTTAGCCTACAGATAAGCCTTGATATATTGCAGATTTATACAGGCAGAGCTTAGCCTATTGATTAGCCTTGATACCTAGTTTAATTAACAATGCACACGAAACTAGGTAAGTAACTTTAATCCAACTTTTACGACAACTCACAAGATTAAAACCTTCACAACGAATGACAAAGTGCAATACTTAAACATCCATCGAATTAACGACGAATGACAAAGCATAACCCAAGTTTGAGCAGCACTTAAACATTCATCGGATAGTTTCAATCGATCGGACATTGAATCGTAGCAGCGATCGAGTTATTACCCTGTTTTGCGGCAGTGTTTAGTGCTGTGTGTGTATGGTAGTAATCTGGTGATATCTCGAGGTATAAAGCGAATTTTAACGTCGAACCAACGCAGGAAATCAAGTGCCAATGCCCTCTATTTATACTGGAAAGTTGGCTCCCTCGCGTGGCGCGAGAGCCTGTCGCGTGGCGCGAGGGGTGCCCTTCTAGCATAGGGTAGCCCCGTGTCTTGGTAGCCTAGCTGAGTCAACCGTTCGTTAAAATTCTTTCTACACGTAAAACTGTCGAGATAATACTAACTAGGGTTTACCCCCCCTGAGTTTTAGGGGCCCTGATCTTGATTCCGATTGTTCTGAAAATTGTAGGGGTTATGCAGAATTACTTGGGGGTCTCAATTAGGGTTTCCTATTGGGCAAATAAAATAATAGGTAGGACTTTTGATGAGAGTTGTTACAGAATAAAACGGTGAGAAAAGAGAATGGACCCACTTTGTAACTTTAGGGTTCAACTAGAAAGTCTCCTGGTATAAATCTTGGGTATAACTTTTGAGCTATAAAAATATATAATGCACTTGTGTTAAGTATAGTACCCCTAATTCAACCTTATCCCTATGTCACGAGACAGAACCCCAATGAACTTAGTCAGGCAGAGCCTTGACATGTGTTATGGGGCTCAGATCAATCGGAAAGGGTAGCGGTGATCGGGAGTTAAAACACTTAAAACGATGCATGGCTTTAAAGTATAATGATGTGAAATATTAAAAGAAAAAAAATGAATATATAAGTGACAGGGGGCTAGAACGAAAGAAAGAATAGAAGCAGAATTAAAAGTTTGAATGGCAAACTCTATATATATAGTTGAGAGCAATCACTCAAGTGCACGGCACTTGTTTAAATTGGAGACACGTATCCATCAAACATCACACGTATCCATCAACATCATTTCAATTAATTGTTTAGTTTGATTTCTTTTATATGCAGACACGTCTACTGTCTACACACACAATTTCAATTTGAAATTGAATTGTGATTTAACTATATTATTATTATTATTATATTATTATTTTATATATTTATAATTAATTTAACTGCTTCACTTATTTGGCGTTTACAACTTCTAAAATATGACGTTCTAGAAAATAATAAATATGTCATTAGAACGAGAATATTTATATCTACATTTTGAACCAAATTTCATTAAAAACGGAGTAAGTCCAAATACAATGTATTTTTATAATTTAATTATTAAACGGTCAGTAGGCACGTCTAGGTACTTCATATTTCTAATAGTCAACTTACCCATAAGCTACCCGTCTAATAATATAAGTTTTTATATACTTTTATTTTATTTAGAAAGGTCACCCATATACAGGCCAATTAATAATATTTCAACCAACTAAAAATAGTTTTTAAACTATATGGGTTGAATAATTATTTTAAAAATAAACTAGTTACTAGTTACTAGTGGTTAATAAATTTAAACAAACCTATAATTCTTATATGATAAAAATGGGAATGTTACACTAATTCAGATCGTATAGAGGCGAAAATGGGCCGAGAACAGCTGCTGTACATAATGTGCAACAGTGAAAAGAATGTGTATGATGAACTTAACATGAATGATTGTCCATATACCCGTTGCCTAAACACTATATGTTGTTTTGTATGAATGATTAGGATTGTTCAGGTGTGTTTAAAGTGTCTATATGCATGAAAATGGATTGTGCAAGTATTTTCTTAAATGGGTCGAACGGGTTGACTATATAGTCAATAATCTAGTAGAAAAGTATGTGGATTATTATCAATCTATTTGAATGGCATGTATAACTACAAGGTATAGTCTAATGATTAAAGGAATGAACTTGTTTCCATCAAGGTGTAGCAAGACTTGGAAGACAACATGGCAAACAAGTGGAAATGGTGACGACTTTCTTACTGGCAAATGTAAGTGATTCCGATTCACTTCTTAGTATGTATATAGAATTTTGATATTTATGAATGTGGGGAATTATGTAAGGTTGTGTAATGAATGAGAGTAATTAAGATAAGTATTGATTTTGTTAGACGAAGGTAGTTATCTAAGACGAAAGTATAATGGTGGGATTAAACAGGTCGAATAAACATGCGTAAGTAATGTAACGATAATGAAATTCGTAAAGATTAAGGACCTGTGGTAATGATTTTTAGTCAATTGTGTAAGGATTTGTTTTACGGACAATTAGGAACAAGTTCCAAGTGATACGGATGCAAAACGATCAAGTTTTGAGAGTTTTGGTATAAAAATGGTGGGCTGAACTGGGCACCGCCGTAGCTTATGGTACCCACCGTAGGCTACGGTAGGTTCTGAAAACCCTTCCTCCACCATAAGGCAGTTTAAAGGAACCGTAAGCTTTTGGGTGGCACCGTAAGCTACGGTCACCGTAGCTTACGATGGAGGCTGTCGCTCCCTGCAACAATAGAAGTTATGTCTCTCGCGGCCCGCGAGAGACCACTGAACTGGCAAAAGTCCCTATTTTTGTTGTTTTGGACATGGAACTTGTTTTAATTGGCTTTCAAGGCTTCATAACTAGTGTTTAAGATGGTTTTGATAATAAGTAAATGTTATGGGGCTCCGGATAGTATAGGTATGGATTTACCTTCGCGTTAGTGAAGGAAATCTATAAGTAAACGTATCTGGAAACGAGTAAGTATGTAAGTCCGTATGTATAAAACTTATATTATGGAAAGTTGTGAATATGATATGTTAGTATAAATATATGTGAATAATAGTGGTAGGCAAGAGCTCGCATGTATGTATATAGGTGCATATGATTGTTTGTACATAGGAATTAGGAATGTATGCATGTATGAATGTAAGTTGCTATGAAGGTACGTAGGAATTAGGAATGTATGCATGTATGAACGTAAGTTGCTATGAATGTATGTAGGAATGGTTTCAATACGTTTGGGTATTGACGATTACTAATGATGTGCCTTGAGATTGGAATGTAATGCAGGTATGAGATCAACGGGTTCGTGAGGAGTTGAAGCCGAACTTGGATTAAGAGAATTTAAAAGAATGCTTGAATGAATCCAAGTTTACATTATGGATTGTTATACGATTTTAAATTATATAGAATAATGATGTATGGTGTGTCAAGGACTAACGGTTAAGTTGTATATGATGTCCATAGGTATCACACGGAATTCCTCTACCACTAACGAAGATAACCGGGTGTAGACCGAGTCAAAGAGCAAGGATTGTACGGAAGAACGGTCACATAGTTTGAATTATGTAACACTTTAAAGTATGAATTTAAGTGTGAAGGTTGTGAATTACTTTTAGAAAACGTATGACTTTTTGTAATTGAGCCTTCACGTAAGTAATGTCGTTAATAAAGAAAGAAATTTTAAGGCTCATATTTCCGCTGTGTCGTTTTTAAGATATTACGTGTTAGGGTCTTACATAAGTGTAGTATTATATTTTAAGGAGACAAGTTTTGATAGAACAGTGTCGAGATGGAGCAGTGTCTTGACAAGAGGTGTAAATTGAAGTAATATGAAGTTTTCACTCCCCCACCTCTTGCAACTATTGCAAGTTATTCTTAAGACACTTAATGCTCCCACTGATATTTAATATCTCTAGAAATGCTACAAGAGAAGTTTCAATGAGGTACGTGACGTGGGAACATATCATATATACGTTAGACTTTATTTGATTCCCTTAATGTCCAGAAGTTATAAGAAAACTCAGGGATATATCTAATATAAATCTTATTAAGTATATATATATATGAATAGATTTCTTCTAAGACCGTGGGTCATATGCGACAAAATTTAGATACAAGTAGATAGTCTTTAAATGATAAATTAATTATGTCTGAATATTCTAAGTTCCACGAATGTCAATGAATGACTTATGATGGACCCATACTTATTCCTTAAGCCAAGTCATATTTTAGGGCTTTAACGTCATGATTTAAAATCACTTAGAATGAGATTAGATGAAAGAAAACCATCCTCATTAACCATGTCATGATTTCTCATGAATTTCGGTTTTAATCGATGAAATTTATAAGTCCCATTTTCCTTTTGTCAAATTCTCATTTGCATGATGACAAAAGTTGTGAAAGTGTAAGGTATCATCTAGTTTTATCTTAGTAATGTTTCAATCCAGATATTTAGAACAAATAAGATGAGAGTTTAAGGTAAGTGTGACTTTATGTTGACTATGCAAACCTCACACCTTCATAACATTGCTTAATTATGATACTATATTCTGATTAATCTTCAGAATATATAAGGTATCGAAAGGCGTTGTTAGAAGACTGCTTATTATGGTTCTTATAGCCTTAACATTTAATTTTGTCACTAACTCTCATGTTAGTTATTTGTTGACTTCTGGTAAGGAAACGTTTAGAACTAGAGTAAACTAATCATGTGTTAATTGGAATATTAAAATTAGCAGAATTAGATATCATTAGTAAGTGACTACCTAATTAACTTATCCAACTGTTCTTCTGAATAATGGATAGTCTCGTTGCTTATGCCTAGTCTAATGGCATAATTATGCAGTGAGATTTTCCCTTGAAGAACCTTAGAGTTGGGATTTTGTACTTGTATTTTGACTATGGACCTTAGAACAATCATCTTTTGATGTTTCAGTGGTTGTAAGGTGAATAACATCTTATTTTCCAGTTTCAAACATTTATTTCTATGTACATATGTTGCTTATCAACACACTCATTTTCCTTTGGTACTTTTGAGTGTTATAGTTGATTTATAAGTCATCAAATTGTACAAGTGAAAATCTTAGTATGTAATGTACTGAAAAATTGTACTTATTTCCATGCGTAAGCCCTTAGTCTTATGGGTCATGGTACTATACATTATGATGTATTCACATATACCACTTAACTTTATAGTTTAGACTTTTAAATGAAGGCATGCATCTTAGGAATTCTTGTAATTATTCCACAGATAATAGATTAGTCTTAGGAAAAACTTAATCTGGAATAACCTTTTAGTGATAGCATTTATGTTAGAGAGATCTTGATTATCATAAGAGACATCATGTTCGATTTGTCCTATTCATCATGCTCTACTTTTCTTCTGTAGTACCTTTATCAGAAGAGAGCAGTAGAATTATCGTGTCTTAAGAGATAATCAAGGATTTAATTTAAGAGCTAATTCTTATAGAAACTTTAAATAAGGCAAAACATATTAGGTTTAGGAATTAGAGTGGATGAGATATAGATTTGTAGAAGAAAATTATAGTGAGAAAAGTTATGGGTACTTAAAATAAGGCAGACGAAATGAACATAAGATTAATGAAGGATCATTAATATAAGGATCATTATGTGAAGAGGTTGTGATATGTCTATTACTAACATCAAAATAATAGACATAGTTAAACTTCTACTTAAACGAAGACAAATCAGCTTTGGCCAGAAGTGTAACCATTTAAGCATGTGTGCAAAGTGATTGTGACAAATCAGCTTTGGCCAGAAATAAGACAATATGAATGAATTAAATCAGCTTTGGCCAAAAATTAAGACATTCACGTTTGTAATGCATACTCAACATGGCTTTTATTATACTTGAGCAATAAACAGATATATCAAATCAGCTTTGGCCAGAAGTGATACATCGGAAGCTCACCCACGTTAAGCCATTTTGGTTTTGTAAAACATTATTTGATTCTGATTAATTATCTAATTACAAAACCAATTAGTTCACACTAACAACTTAATAAAGTGATGAGATTTCGAGTGAGATCTCGACTCAATTATGAGATCTCAACTCAACATGAGGTTTCGAGTGAGGTCTCGAGTGAGGTCTTATGGTCTCGAGTCGGAACCTAATGGTTTCTAGTCGGAATCTTAGTCTCGAGTTATGAAGACTGACACCTCATGGTCTCGAGTCACAACTTTATGCTCTCGAGTCGGAACCTCTTGGTTTCGAGTCATGAAGACTAACACCTTTATGATTTCGAGTCACAACCTTAGTCGAAACCACCTAATTTCGAAACTTATTCTCCAAGTCTCGAAATCTATTGATTAACAGCTGTTAGTTGTGATAATTTTGAAATTCAAATTTTAAGGGATTTTGAGATATAATTTCCTATTTTAGTGCTGATCTAATTTTATCAAATATTTCAAAAAATTATAATCTGTTTATCTTTTAACATTTTTCGAAATCTTTAGAGGACAAAATCATATCAAAACAGGAAAAAACACTCAATAACCCGAATCATATTCCAAAACATAAAGGAATTTCAAATTTTGCTAAGAACACATGATGAACCCTAAAAATAAAAACATAAATTCTGGAACCCGAAACCTGAAAATTAAGGTTTTATACAGATTTCAGACATAAAAAATTAGCCCATTTGTTTTCGAGTTATATAAAACACATTCTTTTCCTTTCTTTTTCCCGAAACAGAGGACTCGGGACATGTGACTCGAAACTGGCCATGAGTTTTATTAGGTTTTCAAAAGTTTATGTTTTCCATATTTCAATCCCAGAATAATGGATACGAAAACAGAACTGATTAATCAACATATGCTCTGATACCACATGTTGATAAGTTCTGTTTTAGGCATGATGGAAAACATGAATAACATACCTGATTGCAGCAGTACATGCCAGCAGAGAATCCAGATGAAGACGCATCAATAGTGTTTGACATGATTGTCTGCTTGGTCTGGTTCCTCCTTAGGGTGCAATCTAATGATGGTGATGATGAAAACCGATAAAGGGTAATCGGTTAAGGAGAGGAGGCGATTTGATGTTATGATAATTAGGTTATGTGTCTAACCTTAGATCCTCCACATAAGTCTCCTTATATATGCACCAAAGAGGAAACCCTAATTAGTTAATAAGGGTAATAGGGCCCATCAATAATTACCAACTAATTATTTAATAGGTTGTTATATATTTTGATCTATATAATGTAAATGATTATAATGGCTACTAGATTAAATATTACATCATAATATATTTAATCTTACAGGAAAGTGAGAAGGTGAAGAGGATACAGAGAAGATGAAACCCTAATTTCGCCATTGGAGAGTGTGGAGTGAAGAGTGAAGAAGGGGAAAGGTGGATATATAGTGGTGAAATCTGATTAATTATGTTTTTGATTAAAAAAACTAATATTAAAAGAATAAGTAAAATGACTAAAAACCCCTCACATGTTTTGCATGTGAGGTGACTTAATCAAGAATATTAACAGAGTTTGTGTTAAAGGTTGAAACTGTAGCAAAACATGAACATAAAGGTTGGTTTTTGTCGTTTTCGTAATGAAAGGTACGAATTGCAGTTTGGGTATAACATAAAGGTTGTTTTCTATAATTTTGTCATCTTTGAATGCTAATAAAACATATAAATATATTTTTTACATGTCACGTGATACCAGACCTTATAACATGGGTATGTTGTGATCATGATATGGTTACATCTCACTCTCAAACATGTATCATATAGGTTCAAATTCCCTTTGTCATATGATACAATGATTTATTAATATTAAGATTTATTTAAATCGTCACACTACTAGATAAAATATAACGGTTATTATTTATATATAAATGATAATCTATCTAATACACATGGTAAGAAAAGGGACCATTCGTTGTCAATGTAATATCTCATATGCCATAACCGTAAAAAATGAAAGGTACACAATGCTTTTATTTTAAAAACCATTTCCATCTATTCTCTTTTAGTTCTTGCAATATATATCATTTATTAGTGTTTTACAAGAAAGATTATTGGTTTGCTAAGTGAAAGCCAAATGTTGTGGATCATAAGGTGAAACCACAGTCACTTGCAAAGGGATGCAAGTACGCGCCGAGGTGGTTTTAGCAGTGGCTCGCGCGCATGAAGTACTGTCAAATTATTAACAAGCATAACATCACCTTTCTTCCAAGGTACTACCACACATTCTTCTTCCAAGATCTTCACACAATCATCCATCGCATCATCATCCACAGCTTCACCATTTCCGAGCTCAGCAAACGCCCCCTTATCGTGAATTTTACGAGGACCGTTTGTGGGGCCGGTTAAATTATTAAACCAAGTTTTCTGTTGAGTTTCCTTGTCAAATCTGATGGCAGGCATTGGACCTGCTATAACTTTTGCAGCATTCCCTATCCATTCTAGCCTTGTTCCCAGCTTTGCTGCCCTACAATCCATCATAAGAAATGGTTAAACAAGATTAAGATCCTCTTCATATATGTTGTTTAACACAAAAGGAGTTAGCCCAAAATGAACATATGAAAAAGTCAATTTTTTCTAAAATGAACTTTTTACTTTTTAAATTCCAAAATAACATGCATCTCTTAATTCGAATATGTTGGTCACGTGTACGCCTTTGTGTGCTTTCATTGTTAAATATTAAAAAAGTCAAACGGTTTGTTCATATTGCGTATCGAAGGGCCTGATTTTCCAACAGTTACTTCCTTGTATGACACAAATTCTTGCTTCAACAAATATTGTTAGTGATCAACGTCAAAGTTGGCGAGTTATGACTAAAATTTGATGTTGAGAAATTAATGTAAACCTTTCCTCGGCAACTTTTTTGTCGTCGGTATCATATGCGGTCTTCCAACCTCTACCAGTGGAGGACAATGGCTGGTCCTCATCGCCGGTTAATATTATATACGTCACTCCATGCTCCTCTAGTTTTGCGACGAACTCTGGGTGTTTCTCTTTCATCTTTTCATATACGATATGACTCAAAACTATTGGAGTCTGCCCCCCGCTTCCTGGTGCTTCCTCACAAAAGAATGATATCTTGGAGGGGAATTCTGGAACCTATTAGACAACAGCAAAATCAAAACTTTTTAGTCAGGGGTCGTTATAAGGGTTTTTCTCTACCGGTTAGACCGTGGGGTATGGGGCTTGGGTTGGGGCGTGGGTTGGGAGAAAACGCCCAAGCCACCATCCCGGGTGGGCGTGGGTTGGGGCGTGGCCCTTGGGGCTTGGGTTTCAAGCCGGGCGTGGGGCGGGGGAAGCGAGCTGACATGGCGGGCTGTGTATGGCCAAAAGAAAAGATCCGTTGGGCTAGCCGTTGGCCAACGGCTATATTAAAAAAAAAAAAAATTCTTCCATTTTTTCACTATAAAACTCACATTTTTCTTCAATTTTTTACCACATTCAACCACATCTTCTATTTCGCCAAGCCCAGACCCAAACCGGCCTGAGTATGGAAGAAATGCCTCAAGAAGGCGTGCTCAAAAATCTAGATCTGATACGGCATCGCCTTCAGCTGGGAGTTCTGGCTCGCGTAGGGGAATATACAGCGAGCAGTTGGATGGCATTTCATGCAAGATGGATACATTCAACGTATTCCAACAACAAAGGGCCGAAATACGAAGGAGCAAAGAAGCTAGAGATGCAGCGAAACAAAAACGGGATGATTTGAAATTTCTATCCCAGCCCATTGATCACCTACAGGGTGACGAGTTACAACTAGTCTTGGCGTTGAGAGAAGAGATAAAAAACAAATATAAAAGTTTGGATTTTTTTTTTGTAATTTTCTTTATTTAAAAATATTAAAAAAATTAAATTTATTATTTTAAATAATATTGAAATAGCCCAGCGGGTCAGCCCAGCGAAGCCCACCAAACCCACGCCCCACCATACCGTGTTGAATGTGGGTTTATCCCATCTCTGCCACCCATTCCACATGTCAACCAATGCCCAACCCAAGCTCCACCATACCCCACGACCTGACAATCAAGGAGTACAATTCATTTAAAAACTAAAATTAGATTTTATATCTAAAAAATCCAATAAATTTAGATGACAGGGTCATCAAACCCTCTTGACCGTCCCAACTATATAATTTAATAGCAGATGGGGTCAACGGACCCTTTTGACCCCACCTGCTATTTAATCTAATGGTCAAACCAAGTAGCGGAAACATGGAAATGTATAGAATCAAAGAATTAATCTACATACGTAAGCCATCTCGTGATGGAAAGGAATTTTAATGTCGGGTGGGTTTCATTGGCGGTGTAAACCCGACCAACGACTTGGGTTCGAGCTGCCCTGCCGCCTACGTAAGGCGCTTCAGGGTAGCCAAAAGCTTCAATGACATCATTGAATTCAGAAGCAGTGGTAACCGGGAAGCCTCGGAAGAGAATAACACCACTTTTCTTTAATAGAGATTCTAGCCATGGCTTCTCGGCTCTTATAGCCTCTTCAAAGGCGGTGATATTCGTGTTAGCGGTTGGTGTCAACACCACCGGGAAAACAATGCCGTCGCTGTAAGTTTTTTGTTCCGGTAACTCTAGTTCTTGGAAGAATCGTCCGGTGGCCATTTAGATAGTTGTTTTTTCTCTTTGGTCGTGTGTGTATATATAAGACTTCAAAAGGTATTTTTTATTTTATTAATTATTAGAGTTTGATTTGATCGAGTTTGATGATATCGCCAGTTTGTATACGATGATCACTAGGCAGCTTTGCTATGCATATGACAAAGGGAGAACTTTTGATAAGAGTTTTTTTAATTTAAATCTGTTTATTATGGCGTTTTCATAGACAAGTTATCTTGTTATACATTATATTTTTTAATAAAAAAATGTGAAGAATTTCTTGTTGGTGCGCACACACCAATCTTTTCTAAGCAAAAAGTTTTGGCAAAGTCAACTTAAGTTAATATGATCAACTAGAGTTAGGCAGCTGCATGCATGGTAGTGAAAATGAAAAACACTTATTTTAGAGACCTTTTTTTTTCTTACAAACAACAAGAATATGCTTACAACAACAACCATACCAAGTATAATCCCACATATAGCGAAGCTATTGATAGGGTCTGGGGAGGGTAGGATGTAGGCACGCCTTTCCTCTATCCCAGGGGATAGAGAGGCTGTTTCCAGTGAGATCCCCGGCTCCAAAAACCATAACCAAGATATAAG